>PVKY010001074.1:0-35693 GCA_004027775.1 Bradypus variegatus | reverse complement strand
CCCTCTGAGGTTTGTGTTACTCTTGCTGCCTGGAGTTCCCTCCCATCTGTGTAGCCCTCCAGGGACAGTTCCAGGGCTGCCGGCTCCGGGGCCTCCTTCCCGGACTCCCAGCCGTAAAGAGCCCCTGCCCTCACCACCCACTGCCAGGTATTGGGTCTCCCTGGTGCCCACAGCAGACACCCAGAGAATGAATGAAACCAGTCGTCACGGATGGGACAGGTTCGGTGGGGAGGCTGTGGAGCGAGTGGGGCCACTGTGAGCCCCGTCTGTCACCTGCTCCCTCGCTCTCTTCTGTATCTGTGGCTAGTGGCCCAGACAGCTCTGGACCAGCAGGGAATTTGGGAGCAGATGGCAGGAGATGTGAGAGGAGGCTTTTCTGAGGTGCAGCACCCTCACGGGCCCGGAAGCTCAGATGGGGCAGGGTGGCAGAGTGCCCAGGAGGAGGAGGACTATGGGCAACAGGGACTTCATCGTGGGGGTAGCTGCCGGAACCTTTTCTCCCTCTGTGCCTGCCTGCAGATGGGGTGACCCCACCCCCAACACTCACACTGTTCCAGGGCTGTCTGCTCTGGGGCTCTGGGGCCCACTGGGGTCCCTTGGCCCAGCTCTGTCCACCCCCGGGGTACTGAGGGCAAGAAGGGCTGCAGGCTGGGCAGACCAGGGGACGCTCGGAAGGGAGCAAGCATCTCAATGGAGAGGGCGAGGGAGCCCTCGCAGGGCCTGGCTTCTGAGTCCATGTGTCCCTCAAACCCACGCTGTCAGGGATCTGAGAGAGCCACCAGGTCCCCCTCCCCCACGCAGGCCAGACTGGACGCAGACACTGAGATTCCACCACTCTCCAAGGAAACACACTTCACTCAACCCTGCTCCCTGTCGGAAATGCTTCTCGTGTCGAATGCAATTACCAAGGCCTTTCCGTCCTAGCCTGTCCTCCGGTGACAGCAAACAGCCATTGCCAGCTGGGGGAGACATGCAGCGTGTGTGTGCGCACCCCCAGCCCCCTCGCCATCTCTGACTCACCCCTGACTCACCCCCACCTCTCCTCTGAACTCTGGCCTGGGGTGGGACAGGGGTACGGGAGAATGACTTCACAGCTTCGCGGCCTGGCCCGTAGAGGCTGCCCATTTATGCATCAGTGTCCTGAGCTTGCTTTGTATGTTGCCAGGAGCGTCCAGCTGGGCAGCCTCCCCGGGACCCAGGTGGTCTCCCCGGGGCCTGGCTGTCTGCAGCTCCTGCTCACAGGTGCCCCTGCATACACAACCCCACATCCCCCCAACCCAGCTTGGAATCCAGGCAAGCTGACTTTCTCTGTGCTTGACTTTCTTCAAATGATTAAATGCCTCTGTCACTGCTCCCTCCTCCCCAACTCAAAACAACACTAGCCAACATTTATATTGCGCTTACTGCGTGCCAGGCACTGCTCTGGGTGAGCTAATACATGTATATTGTTTAATCCTGAAACAACTCTATTCTGGGTGCTATTATAGTCCCCATTTAAAGTTGTGGGAACTGAGCCACAGAGAGGGTAAGTGACTTGCTTTAGGTCACAGAGCAAGCACCTGGCAGAGCTGGGCACTCCCCGATATTGTGTCTCCTACTGCCTCTGTGTGTTTGTTCCCTTCCCCCTTCTCCCCTCCCCAAGGCTGACACCTAGTGTACCCGTAACTGCCTGCCAGTCTCTTCCCTTGGTCTCACACTGGGTGTCACAAGCTTTTGCTTCCCCCTCGGTGACCAGGCTACCCCCATTTCACCCACTAAGACTACTCTGGCTGAGGACATTGGGAGTCTCCTGGGTGCCAAACCCAGTACACTGTGGGTGGGGCCAGCCAGCTACATGGCACTTGGGGGCAAATTAGAAAAAAGGGGTCCCTCTGTGTAGATGCACCCCCTCCCATGCTGGGAGTGCATGGCTTGGTGAGCAGAGCACAGGGTGGACTTTAGGCCCCTCAACTCTTCAGCCAGGTGCTTTGGACAGTGCACAACCTGGACAATCACACATGGCTGCCCTTACTGTTGGCCAGGCCTCTGGCTCATCTCTGGATGCTGCAGCCTCCCGTCGCCTGCTGCTTCTTTGCAGTCTCCTCTGCTTCCTTCTCCGGCACCCTGAGTGCAGTGTGGGCCAAGGCTGCGCCTGTGCTGTCCTGATACCGGCCCAGGGAAGGCCACCACGACCTTGCCTGTGGCTTCAGTTCATGCTGTGTCTCCGGCCACCACCTGCCTGCACTATGAGCACCCAAGCCTGGCCTGGCCACCTGAACCATCATCCTCCAAGCGGACCCTTTCTGCACTGCCTGGTTTCTGCTAATGTCCTTGTTCCTTCAGCCAACCCTCTCCCCTCCTTCCCTCATGACTGGGACCAGTCCTGCCCTTTCTGTTCTGACAGTCACCACCGTCGTCTTGGCCCTCATCCATTCTAGCCAGGACTCGGGCAGCCGCTTCCTAACTGCACCCCCAGCGATGTCCTATCTCCCCCTCCCCCAGTCTCCCTCACACCTACTTCCAGATTATGCTCCACTCTGCAGAAGTCACTCCCCTCAAAAACCTTCCGTGACTCCCCATCGCTTACAAGGAAAGCAGCCCACCTGCTTTTCAATGCCCTCTATGCTACGTCCTCGACATAATGCTCCAGCCCTCGCCATTGCAATTCTGTACCTGGCTGGAAAGGGTTTTGGAGCTAGCCTTTGGCAATGCTTCCCCATAGCTGAGCTCACTGGAAGGCTGCCCGGGAGGGGGGAGGTGCTGGCGCAGGGGTGGCTCGGCCCTTGCCCCCATCCAAGCCTGAGTCTTTTAAAGGCTGCCAGCAGCCTGCCAGCTGCCTTGCCCAGACAGCCTGGATTAGGGTTCAGCCCAACTGAAAATGTGGATGCTGGGTTGGTGGGGGGTGGTTTGTGGGGTGCAGATAACTGGGAACGGAGGAGCCCCTCCCAGGCTGGGGGTCACCTGTGGCTTGGAGGACCTTCGGTAGGAGAGTGGGGGTGGGGGTGGGGGACAGTGTGTTTGCCTGGGGAGTTAAGCACAGTATTCCTTCATGCAGCATTTTAGTTTATGGCTTGCTTCTGTGTATCTTAACAGTATAGCACTATCACTATCCCCTTTCGGAAATGAGGCTGTTGAGCTCAGACAGGTGCTGTGACTAGCCGAGGACACACGACGTGTGTGTCCGGGACAGAGCTGTGGGAATACAGCCTCCCTGGGATCTTCCGCAGCTGCCCATCCACTTACCCCAGGCCGGTGCCAGGGTTTCAGGGCAGCAGGAACCTCCTTTGCCAGGGGTTGGTTAACTCTGGCACTCTGTGGGGGGCTGGGTACCGGAGCAGGGGCCCTGCTCCCTTTGTGGTCCAGATTGGCACCAGCACCCGGGAAGGGCAGCTGGCCAGCCACGTGCCAGTGTCGCTTTAAAAATAAACTGGGCAAGAACGAGGCTTAAAAATAACTCGGGGATGTGCAAGGAGTTAATTACTGCTGCAGCCCCCTGTCAGGGCTTTGGGAGCACGGGCTGGGCCCCGGTGGCGTCTCCTGCAGCCGGAGCCACGTACTGGGCACTCCCGGGGCAGCTCTAGGCATCCCGGGCTGCCCCCTCCTCTCAGGGGCCAGGAGGGGAGACAGGGCAGGGAGGGGAGCCCCCAGGCGGGCAGGGCAGGGCAAGGCTGGCAGAAAGCGGGGTCCCTGAGCTCATCACCAGGGCCTCTTGCTTTATCCCGTGTTGTCTCTGGGCCTTGCCCTCTGCTTCCCCCCGGCTCCAGAAGGGACTTCTGGTCCTGACCCCCCCCTCTGCCCCGGAGTGTGGGTGGTGACAGTGGCTGGTTTTGCCAACTGTGTCTTCCTTCCCAGGGCTTCCGACCTACTCTTCTCACCTGTACCACTCTCTCTCAAAGCCATGTTGAGGCCCTTCTCTCTCTTTCAGCAGGGCAGGAAAGGGTGGCCATTCTGGCGGCCCCCAGGCTCCCTCCCCAAGAGCATGAGGCAGGGGCCCACGCCCCTGTCCCGAGGACCCAGTTCCCTCAAGACTCTGGAACACTGGTGCAGGCCCCCACCTCTGGCAGAGGATGCAGAACATCCTGCCGTGATGGGGGTGGGGGGAGGGACGCAGGGCCCTGCTGAGGTCGCAGTAGAGGACGGGCGGGCGGACAGGGATCAAAGAGGAAAAGCTGAGCTTTCCCGGAGGAGGGGGGCAGAGGCCAAGACTGCTGGTAGCTGACAGAAATGATCAAAGGACAAAGATGGATGGGGAAGTGGGAGGCGATGTGGAAAGAAACAAGGAGGTGAGGTGGGGTGTGGGCCAGCCAGAGCTGGCAGGTTTTTGGGGGGAGGGTAGTCAGTGTTTGAAGAGCGGGGTCTTTGGAGCCCGACAGACTGGGACTCGGGTCCTTGCAGTGTTTGCCGGCCCTGTGCCCCGGGCCCATAACCCTGCCGGGCCTCGGGCCTTGTTTGCTCAATGGATGGAAGGACGACCACCCCATGGGCCCTGGTGGGGTCTGATATTGGTTCTCCTCCTGCCTGCCCCAGAATTTGCCCCTCTGCTGTTCCACTTTGGGCTCAAGAAATACAAAAGAGCCCCCAGCCCCAGGCCACCACCCTCCCTTGCCCCTGGGACGAGCTGTTGGCTGTGATCCATCTGAGCCGGCCATGGGCCATCACCAACACCACGCTGCCCACGCCATGGGCTGTTCCTCCGTCCTGGTGTCCTACCCGATCTCCCATGCAGCAGACGGCACAGCGGACCCCTCCTTCCCTCTCCTCAGGTTTCCTTCGCAGCCTCCTCGCGGGCCCCCCTGCCTGGCTCGACCTCCCCGAGGGGGGTCCTTTGCTTTTTCTTCCACCGTACCCCCTTCCAAGCTGAGCTCATCTGGCTACGTGACCTTAAATGTTCTTTCCATCTGATAACTCACAGATTTATCTCAGCCTTGACCTCTCTCCAGGGCTGCAGATTTGTGTATCTCACTGCCTTCTTGGATTTGTAAATGAGCATCTCAAAATTAACCTGTAAGTCTGACACAGGAGCCGTGTGTCTCTCTCCCAACCCAGCTCCCGTCCAGCTTTTCTTCCCTGTCGCAGTCAAGGCTCACCATCCACCCAGTTCTCAGTCAAAGGCCCGGGATCATCGTTGATTATTTCTTCTCTGCACTCCCAAGACCTCTCCCTCCCACCTCCTGCAAAACCAAGCGTCCCACTCATCAGCAGGTCCCACCAACTCTGCGTCAGCCCAGGGGTGCACTCCACCCCCACAGCCAGCCCTCCGCCCTCCAGTCCCCCTTCTGAGTTACTAGACAGCAGCCTGGCACATCTCCCTGCTTTCCCTCTTGAATGACAACCATCTGACCTCCCCAGAGCAGCCAGAAGTGATCTTAAAAAATTTAAGTCACATCACATCACAACCCTGCTTAAAACATTCTAGTGACTTCCATCGCACTTGGAATAAAAGCCAAAGTCCCCCGCAGGGTTGGCCCTGCCGCGTCTCCACCTCCTCGCCATCTGTTGGCCATAGCCACCCTGCTCTCCCTGCCCCGTTTCTCCAACCTGCTGAACTCACGCCTGCCCTAGGCCTCTGCGCTCACTGTGCCCACAGCCTGCTGGGAAGGCTGTCCCCCAAGACCTCCCACCGCCGGGCGCCCCCGGAGAGCCTTTCCCTAGCAACACTGCCCAGCCATCTCATCATCACCCTCTACCACATCCCCACATCTTCCTGGCTCTTATTACCATCCAAAGTTGTGCTGCTTATTTGTTACATCATTTAGTTTATTGGCTCTCTACTGCTGAAATGCAGGCCCCCCAAGAGTAGGGGCTGCCTCGTCCCCTGCTGAGTCCCTGGGCTGAGAATTGTACCTGGGCCATGGCAGATGCTCCGAAAAACAAAGCAAGTGGGGGGCACGGACCCTGTGACCGCCTCAGGGAGGTGGGGTGTGCGGGTTGGCTTTGGAAGAGAGAAGGCTTGGCCTGCACCAGTGGTTCTCAAAGAATCTGAAGGGCTCCCCAAATTCCCATCATGCCATCCTCAGCCAACCCAAGCCCTGGTTCTGCGTGAGTGTGCCAGCGTCGGCACCGTGAACTGACCCCATTCCAGCCAAAGGCTAAGTGGGATGCTTGGCGTGACCTTCAGCTGGCCTGTGTGAGCTCTGCACCAAAGCTGCTGCAAAGGAGCCACAGGGCTAACACCTGTCCCTTGGGAGCCAGCAGCCGAGGTCTGAAGGCGGGACCCCGAGCAGGGTCTCTGCTCCCAGAGCTCTGGAAGTCTCCGAGCAAGCCTGGGGTGGGGTGGGGCTGTAGGCCCGGCCATCAGCGAGCACACTCACCCCTCATCGGCCCTGGCCAGAGGCAATCTGGGAAGAGTGACTGCAGCCTCTCTCCCGCTGTCCCCCTGTCTGAAGGCGCCAGCTGGGGTCAGCCTTCTGTCAGCACTGTCCCCCACCCTGCTGCAGGGACTACCGTGGGAGCTGCCAGGCAGCCGTGAGCTCCCGCATTCCGGTGGGAGGCTCCCGCATTCCGGCTGTCCCAGGGGCTGGGACAGGGACTTGCTCTGCAGATAAGCCAGAACTCGGCCATGGTCAGAAATGCTCTTTTTGCAGAAAGGGGTGATTTGGAGGTCCTGGACAGGGTTCTATTTTTGGGAGCAGACATGGCAAAGTCCCCCCAGGGCTTGGACAGCATGGGGTGAAGCAGGGACACAAGGATGATCCTGAAGAGTGTGGTTCATGGGAGGGGCTACAAGAGGAGGGCAGGGGTCCCTGGCAGAGACCGTGGGAAGCTGAGGGAGCTCCAGGCACCAGCAGCCCGGTCCCTCACAGGCGGGCCAGAGTGGGGTGCAGCTTGCCCAAGGCCTCACAGCCAGGTGGGAGCAGAGAAGCAGTGGAGGGGCTGGATCTTCCTTTTCCTTAGTGTGGTGGCACCAGCATCCATCCCAGCTCTGAGGGAGGACATGTGGCCCGAGTCACCGGGCACTGCTGGATGGATGTGACAGGGCAGGAAAGGATCCAGGCATCTTTAGAGCTCAGTGCTGGGGATGCCAGGCCCCGAGCTGAGCGTGAGCCTCCATCCCCGAAGGGGCTATGAGTTTGGTTCCAGGCTTTCCCCTCTCTGGCCCTGTCCAGGGTTGGAGCAAGGACCTCTGGTGGCCCCAGCTCGAGGGCTGCATAGACCCCAGAGGGTCTCACTCTGTCTGACCCTCGCAGTGGAAAATCCATGACTCAGAGTCATGCTGAAGAGGGGTCTGTGCTGCCTCCGCCGGGCCAGAGCCCTTGCATTTGATCCATCCTGGGTGAGGACCGCCACAGCTCACAGGCCCTGGGGTTGTTTGAGAGCAGGCTGAGTGCCAGAGCCATAAAGGGGAAGACACAGCCTCTCCCCAGAAACCCCACAGGCACCTTCTCACCCCCTCCTCCTCTGAGTGGAGCTGGGGGAATGGGGGGACATACTTAGCCTTCTCTTGGGGCTGCCCACTGGTTCCTGATGTCTCTGCCACCGGGCTCTCCCCGGGAGCACTTTTTAGCACTTTGGCTTGTGAACCAGCAAAGAGTCTTCTCTAACCGCTTGTTGGCTACTGAAGTACCAGGGAAACCAGAAACAAAATGCCGGCAGCAAGTGCCCCGCCTCCCGCCTGCAGAGGGCTGCCTCTAGCCCCACGGTTCCCAAACCTGGCTGCAGAGTCCAGCCACCCGGGGAGTGTCTAAAACTCAAAGCCTCCTGGGCTTACCCCAGGCCTAACGGATTAACTCCCATGATGGGGCCCTAACCCTCATTGCCCTGGCCCCAAACAACTGCTGCTACTGTGACAGCCTCCCAACTCAGCACATCTGTCCCCCCACCCTGCCCCCACACAAACGGGGAGCCAGGAGTTGCCCAGGTCACCCCAACAAGGCCCTTCTCCCATTTGGTGACCACTGTCACTCTGCTCATGTTTCTAGTCTTGGGTTCCCATCCTGTTTGGCAGGATGGTGTCGACAAATGCACGGAACCAAGGGCACTCTGCGACAACCCCCGGCACTGCCTCACTGCCCTTTGTTCCCGCCCTAGACTGGCACAACCCCCCCCCACACCCCAGCCATCCCATGTCCCTGGCATCCACACCGCAGGAGGGGCCCAACCTCAGCTGCTCGTACTCCAGAGGGAAGAGCTCGGCTTTAGGGCTGGAAAGCCTGGATTGGGCTCCAGCTCCCACACGTACTGGCTCTGGATCTCAGGCAAGTGGCCTTGTCTCCTCAAGTCCATTGGCAAAGTGAGAACAGCAATGCCTCGGCCTTGGGCTTGTCAGGAGGCTTAGAAGACATTCTGAACGGCCACGCACTTTACAAACCAAGCCCTGAGCGAGCTTCACAATCTGTGTTCTGCCACTTGCTGGCAATGTGACGTTGGGTGCATTCCCCAACCTCTCTGGGCCTCAGGGGCCTCAGCTCTAAAATGGGGATTATAATAATGCCCCCTCCAAGGGTGCTCATGAGGATTAAATGTATAGAAAGGGCTCCACCCTGAGTAACCCCCCAATGATGGCCTTGGTTCAGAACCAGGGAAACCGAGGCAGGCCCCAGGAGGAGCTGTGCCACAGCGAGTCTAAGTGGTTCGGAGCAGCTCAGGGCAGACCCAGCTCCTTCCTGCCCTGGACCTGCCTGCACCTTGCCTGTCCCCAGGTCCCAGAGGGGCGCTCCCCTCAGAGCCGGGGAAGGAGGGGCTCCTCTGACCCACTTACTTGGAGGAAAGAAGCCTCTTTGCTGAGAGTCTGCCCCCCGGGGCCCCACCAGTTCAGGTCTCTGGAGAAACACCCCCAAACCGTTGAAGACGGACAGGCTGGAATGTGACTCTCTGGATGTTTCTGGGATGGTTATTTCTGAATCGTCGCTCTGGTGGTGAGGAGAGGCCCTGCACATTCCTGAGGAGGGACATCGGGTCCAGGCCAAGCAGCAGAGCCTCAAGCAGACTCCAAGGTGGGAGAGGGGGGCACAGGGTAGAGGAAAGGGTTCTGAGTGCAGGGCTGGGGGCTGTCCGTGCACAGACTACCCACGCGGTCCCGGGGTTCCTGCCGCCGCGTGCGCTGTGTTGGCTCTGGGAAAGGAAATGTGGGAGGGGGGAGGTGGGGAGGCACTGCCTGGGTGCCGGGTGCTGGGTGACCAGGGTGCAGTGAGGTAAGGCCATCAGGGTTCAGGTTGCCATCACCCTCTGCTTCAACTGGGTTTGGGGTCCCCCCACTGGTCAGATTCAGGCAGCAGAACGCAGGTGTGTCTGTCACTTCCCTCCTCTGGGGTCTGCAGGGGCTCCCCAGGGCCTGGCACATCGAGCCCTCCCCCCGGGGTCCAGCATTCTGGCCTCCTCAGGGTCTGCAGCTGACCACCCTTCCTCGAGACCCTCACCCACTCAGGCTGCCTTGTGCTGGTCCCTCTCCTCAGAAAACTCCCACCGCCAGCCGTCCCCTCCTAAAGAGAAGGCTACCACCTTCTCGTGTCCCTCTGTTGAGTCATTTCCCTTGCATTTGGCACAGATACCATTCGATGTGTGGGTTTTAGGACTCTGCTGGGTCAGAGGCTCCTGGGGGAAGAATCTGGATCTGGGTTCTCTATTCCCTCAGTGCCTCGTGTTGGTAAACTCGACTGAAAGGAAGGGAAAAGTCGGTTCTAGTTGGAAGGGGAGTCAGATGGTCTGGGGCTCCCAGGCTGGGTACCCCAACTCCCCAGGCTGTTCCCTTGAAGATCAAGAAACTGAAGCAACTCAGAGTTGGGAAGGTTCTTGAAAGACATTCATTGCAATGTCCTGTCTGATATGGGGGCCATCTCGGGCCTGCCTGTCCCGAGCCGGGAGCTCCCTCCTCGGTCCTTCTTGGGTCGGCTTCAGCTCTAACAGCTTGTGCCTCCAGATTTGTCTTCCCGTAGACTCTACCCACCCTCGGGCCCACCCAGAACAGGCTGGTCCTTATGCCTGGCATCGGCCCAGAAGGTATCTGAAGGTGACACTCGTGCCTCTACGCCCACGCCCTCCAAGTGAGCCTCATCTGACATGCTGCTCCCCTCCTCTGCCTGTTCCCAGGTGGTTGATGTCCCTCTTAGAGCTCGGGGACACCTGAAGCCACCACCTGCAGGCCTGGCCCTGCCACCTGCAGTCTATTCTGTAGTCCCCAGCTCTGGGGTCCCCATGGGCCTTTGCTGCCTGGTTCCCAGCCTGTGGCCAGCAGGGTCCCTTCCTTAGCTTCTTCAAAATTCCCTACTCTGACCTTTTGTCTCTGGGGCACCAGTTCTCCATGGTCTGAGGAGCTTCTGTGGCAGAGGGACGGAAAGGGGGACAGCTGAGGACCAGCGGGCTCTTGTTCGCAGCTCAGCCTTCCATGGGGGAAGCCCTTCTCCACCCTCCCCTACCTTTGCATTGCCCTCTCCCCTGCGGTGACAGCTGCAGCACAGCACGTGGCTCCAACCAGCTCCGTAGCTGCTCCCAGGGGCAAACCAAGCCCCACTCTGGCCTCAGGGAAGGTTTGGCCCAGCTCTGAGGCCTCGGCTCTGACATTCCAAGACCAGATTCCCCAGGCTTCTTCCAACTGTAAACATGCTTTTTCCTAAATCCACAGCACACATCTCATGTCTAATCTCAGAAGCCAGGTGTCCTGGCTATCCGGAGCCTGGCTACTCTAAGTGTGGACTTCGCATCAGCAGCTGGTTAGACAGGCGGCTTCTCAGGCCATGCCCCGGGCTTCCAGATTCAGAAGCTGCATTTCAACAAGAGCCCCAGGGGACTGCCCTGTGCGCTGCAGGCTGAGAAGCACCTTGTTAGAGAATTCGGTGGCTGGGCCAGCCTGCCTCGGGTCTCCGTGTGGAACGCGCCCTCTGTACAGAGGGGAAGACTGAGGCACGCCAGGGAAGCGTCTGCTCCTCCCAAGGCTACCAGGAAATCCAGGGAGGGATGGAGACTTCCCCAGTTTTCCTCTAAAGGGGCAGCAGAGGGGGGGAGGGCAGTTTGTCTCAGGTCTCTGCGGGAAGAGAAGGAACTGTTTCCAGCTCCCAGGCCTAGCGCCCAGCTCCTGTTCCCAGCAGCCACGTGACGGCTCTCCAAGAGGTCCTTGGAGCAGGGAGGCACCTGTCCTTGCTGCATCACTGGAGGGAGCAGGAGGGGGACGCTGTGGGGTAGTGAGGGGTGAGCTTCTGCCTGCGCTGACGACGTGGGGCTGGGGCTGGGGGGTGGGCTCCTGCCTCGGCACCCCTGGCAGGGCTCCCAGGAGGCCCAAGGCTGCTCTAGTAAACGGGACGGTGACAGGCTGGGGAGGTGGGGTGGGGGGGAGGGGGTCCCGTGGAAGCCGCCTGGGGTGGGGTGGCTCCAGGTGAGGGGAGGTCTCCGGGAGACCTCTGGGAGCTGCCTCAGCGTGGGCAGTTTCTGGACAACCAAGGAGTGTGGACAGATGGGGAGGCAGCTGCTCCCTGTGCTGCTATGAAAGGCATCTGTCACGAGGCTCCCTGAGGACCAGAGGACCACGGAGGGGTCAGGAGGGGGCCCCAGGGGGGCAGAAAAGCCCACCTTGCCCTCTGCTCTAAAAGCCGTGGGGGTCCCGAGAGCACCAGGCAAAGGGGCCATGAGCAGGCGCCATGCCCAGCTCTGATAACTCCACGTCAGACCTTTAGCAAGCCCCTTCTTCAATCTGAATTTTGGTTTTCATATAAAATGAGAGGGTTGGAGCTAAAATTCTGATTTCCCCTTGGGCTGACCTGTAGTTCCGAGGGCAGGAGACCCTGAGGCTGAGACAACAGCAGAGTGTCTGGGGGTCCAGCACCCGTGCCCATGTAGCCCCTGCTACCCATCGTATGTCATTTGCTGTCTTCACACGGAAGAGGCTGCAGGGGCTCCCCGGAAGGACACTGCCTGCACACCCGGGTGTAAGTCCACTGCTGCCATTTTATGTTCTGGGGCCCTGGGCAAACTTCCGAACCTCTCTCAGCTTCCCTTTCCTTGACCATCTTGGGGTGATAACGCCTGCCCCCCTGGTGGCAACAGGTGCCTCGGACCATGCCTGGCACATGACAGACTCTCCTGGGTTCCTGCATCCGAGGTGGGGATGGAGAGGGGGGTGGGGGTGCCCACCCCAGTGGTCTCACTTAGAGCCCTGTCTCTTCTCACGCTCCTGGCTGACGGCAGGGAAGTCATTTTTACATTTTCCAATTACAAAATCAACTCACAGATTCACCGTTTGTGCTGCCAGCTGAAAGCTGTTTATAGTGGTGATTTGCACCACATTCATCTGTGCTTGTTTATGTTTTCTTTGAAAATACTTATTGTGTTTGTCCTGTCCCTGCTGTGGCCAGGCGTGTGTCTTCTACTTCTGTCCTGTCCTCACCCCCACTCCCTGCAGGCCTCCAGCCCCCCGACACGATGTGTGGGAACTGGACATGGAGGCTGGAGGCCTGGCAGAGGCAGATGGAACTCTGGTCAAACACACCCACTTTGTAGAAGAGGAAACCGAGGTTCACAGGGGACCAGCAACTGAGCCGAGTGGAGCTAAAACATTTTCCTCCTTGCCTCAGTTCAGACATGGGTGAGCAGCTGGGAAACCGCGAGTGGGGGGCAAGGGGGAGGGGCAGCAGCCTCCTGGTCTCCAGCACCACTGTCCCCACCTGTTAGGAAGGCACAGATGCATCTGTGGCTGTGGTAACCCTCTGAAGACAAAGCCACCCCCTCTGTGGGAGAAGTAATAGACCATGTGCAATAGTATTATTAAGAGTAGTAGTTGCTGATACCGTTTATTAAATGCCTCCTCTGTACCAGGCATGTTCTCTACATTGCCCCATTCAGTCCCAGGAGGCAGATATTATGATTTCCCTTTTATAAATGAATAAATGAGTTCAGAGAGCTTTGTCCAAGGTCACACAGTTAGTTGGGGTTGTAAGGGGGGCGTTGAGAGATGAGCCCAGGCACATCTGGCTTTCAAGCCAATGCTCAGGTTCCTACACCACCAGGCAAAAAAGGTTTGAGGGGTCGAAGCAGGGGGCTGGCTCGGGAGCAGGGGGAGGAAGTGCCTAGTGAGAGTGGGCCCTGGGACTGCCCCTGGGGGGCACAGAGCAGTGGGGAGCCAAGGCTCTGAAGACCTTGATGCTACGAGGGAGGGCGGGTCATGAGGGAGCAGGCTGGGGGGATGGTGAGAACTGCAGTCCGGGCACCCAGAGGCCTGGGTTCTAACCAGGGTTGCACCCTCAGCTTGCTGAGTGACCTTGGGCTAATCACTCACCTCTCTGGGCCTATATGAGTTAGAGGGGATGATCGCTAGTGTCTCCTGAATTTTAGGTCTGTGGAACTGGGCAGAGGGGTGCTTCAGGTCATGTCTGTACTTTTCTCCTTCTTGGAAAGATATGAAACGCCCAGGTTCCCTCATGAGCCACCTGCTCGGCTTCAGAGTCTAAGGGTTCCTGGGCCATGTGGGGGGTGGGGGGGCCTGCATTTTGCTGAGGACAGAATGGAGAGTTGTCTGCCCCTGCTCCATCAGCTAATCAGGTACTCGCCTACCTGTTTCCTTAGAGCCACAGGGATTCCTGGGACCTGTGGTGGGAGAATGGGCACCTGTGAGCCGGGGCAGTCTCAGGTGATCTGGTTTGGTCGGGGAGGGTGGGGGTGGGGGTAGCAGCAGGATGGCTGTCGTGTGCTGGGGCAAGAAGCCCTCTCCTTCCGGGAGAGCTTTGCCTGGAGAAAAGGCATCCTCTGTACCCTCGAGATATAAGGAAGTGGCTTAGGTTCTTGTTGTGGAGCAAGAACTGGCAAAAAAGTTCAGGATGTGGGGGTCACAGAGGTCCGATTGAACTTGTGCCGGCACCACGCTTTCAAGCCATAAGGGCCTTGGGTGAGTCATTTTCCCTTTTATAGCCTTAGGTTTCTCAGCTGAGAAATGGAGACGATACTGAGAGAATTAAATGCATAACAAGTGTCTAGTATACAGCCTGTCAAGAGTGGATAATAAACGATGACTGCTATTTATTACCAGCACCACTGCTGTAGTGAATAAAAATAATAAAGAGCCATCCCAAATGAGCGGGAGGAGGGTGGGCCTAGCAGTTGGGCTTTGCTGTGCTGGCTGTGTGACCTTGGGTGACTCCCATCACCTCTCTGGGCCCCTAATCTGCCAGAGGAGGAGGTGGCACCAGCTGATCTCTGCGGCCCCTTCCTGCTCTGACAGCCACAGGGCTATGAATAGATGGGGCCAGGGGCCCTGGAGGAGTTTCATGACTCAACAGCTAGAGCTAGAAAGGTTAAGGTTTTGCCGGAAAAAGAGTTTCCATTTGCGTTTGATGAATTTAGGGCCCACAAAGGAAGGGTTTCCGGGCTGGGAGGCTGGAAATGAGGGAGGCCGGAGGAATCCTCGCCACCAGTGGGGCCTGTCACTAACCCGAGGGTGACTGGCCACACCCTGCCGACCCTCAGCCAGTCGGGGCTGCCCAGGCACCCGGTGAGCTGGCCACACTGAGCGCGTGATGCCAGCGCCAGGCCCGGCTGGGTCCAGGCGGGCAAAGAGGCAGAACACCCAGTTTCCAGTCCCAACTTGGCTGCTCACCAGCTGGGTGACTTTGGGGTGGGGTGGGGTCCCCCGGCCTGTCCGAGCCTCCATTCTTTCATCAGTAAAGTGGAGCTAACGATACCTGCCCCATTAACTTCACGGCCCCAGAGTGGGGAAGGCTGAACACCAAGAGATGACACGAAAGTGCCCTGTGATATCTGCGGCTCTGAATGAAGGGGAGGTTTCTATCCCATTGTGGGACTCCTAGTGGCTCAGAAGCTGACTCATTCACGCCTCCAAGGGGGTTAGGTGGGACAGAGGCCACTGTCCCTGACCTTGGGGTCAGGGTCAGCCTAACAGAGGGCCCCCCCTTCCAGCCATCCGATCACAGTTTAGATGGGTGTTTCTTAGAACAGAACCCCGTGGACAGCTTCCAGCCCGCTGGCAGAGCCAGAGCAGGAGGTGACAGAACCAGGGATGGCCGGGCAGGGCAGGGAGTAAACAGTGTTAGTCTGGGCCCCCGCCCCTTCCCGGAACCGAGGTGGTACTCTGACGCTGTCTTCACTCTTGCCCGGCACTTTATAAATAAGTAATCACCAGAACCACACTCTGTCTGCCTCCCCCAACTGGCTTTTAGTGTCTGTCTTGGTGAGGACGACAAGCACTTTGGGAAGCAGCAGGGATGGAGGGGAGGACGATACCCTTTCACTTCTGCACACCTTAAGCCCATCAGTAGCCTTCTCTGAGTGCTCCCACAGGCCACTGGCTACGAAGCGGGTACCCGGGGCTCAGGGATGGGAACCACAGAGCCCAACCCACACAGAGGTTAATTATAGTGCGATTAAAGAGATGAAGCACATCCCCTAAAATACAAATAGCCATTCAAAAAGCACCTAAACTGTCACCCAGGTCATTGTGATAATAGTCCTGCCATTGTCCCGAGCAGTGGCCTTGGCCTGGAGGCTTCCAGAAGCTGGGATCTGAGCTGGGCCTAGAAGGTTAGCTTGGACCAGATAAACAAGATATAGAAAAGGTCTGCCAAGCAGGTAGGCTTTAGGTGTTCTTGGGGGACAGTGCAGCTGCAGGAGAGGGCTCGTGTAAGTGAGAAATGAGAAACGAAGTTGGACAGAGAGGTTAGAGTCTGGTGTGGTGGGCCTTAAAACTTGGGGTAATGGACAGGGACCAGATTCCATACGCAGAGGGAACCAGGGGCTTCCGAGCAGGGGTGTGCTTTGGGGAGATTCTTTCCAGTAGCATCCTCCAGGGAAGGTTCCTCCTTGGGAATGAGCCTGGAGGCATGGGGTCAGTTGGGAGGCTACTGTGGAGCTGGAGACCACGGGAGTGAGCAGAAAGGGGGGCGGCATATGCAAGGACCTTTCTGAGGATGTTCAGTCTGGTTCCCAGACAGCTGGCATGTGGTGGGAGAGGAGAGGAGACCCCAGCCCCTGCCTGCTCTGGGCCTTCTCAGGGAAGCAGGCTCCTGGGACTGAGTGTCCGGCTCTAATTTCCCAGGGTCAGCCGATGCAGAGGTGCCCCCAGCAGGGCCACATCCACTCCCAGGGGCCCCCTTCTTCCCCTTCCTGGAGGCGAGCCCAATGCCTGGAGAGGCGCAGAGCCACCACAGAGAGTCAGGCAGTGTGTGGCCTGTGGGGACGGTGTCCAGTCCTGCCATTTACCCCCTTCACCCCACTCTGGGAAAACACTGCCATCTTGTCATAGGCCATGCCAAGTGGCAATAAGCCCCTGGGAGTTCAGCCAAGGAAAGGAGGCCCAGGGGAAGAGAAGGAATGGGGAAGATGGAGGAAACAACTCCTGGAGTCATCCCAATAAGCTTTGGAGGAGGGTGGGCTTCCAATCTCAGAATTCCAGCACATCGGGGCCAGGAGGAACCCTGAGACTTGCAGCTAACCCCTTGTTGTTTGGAGATAAGGTCTGGGACCCAGGCTGGGACTTGCCCAAGGTCATGCAGCAGGAGAGCCATGAACCTTGGCTGGAATCTCAGGGTCTTATGCCCCGAGCCTGGGAGGCAGAGAAGGGTTAAGGGGTTTACTCCTGTGTGGACCTTTTAATAGCTTCCTTGAAACAAAACTGCCACTCTACGCTCAAAGTGGGCAGAGGGGCCTTAGCATGCTCGGAGAGACGAGGGCTGCCAGAATGTTTTTGGGGCATCAGAGTGAGGGTACCTCCCTTGGGTCCTAAGCTCCCTCCTTTCTTCAGAGTCCCTGTGACTCCCCTCAGACAGAGGCTCGGGATTCCTTTCCTGGACATCTGTGTACGTGTGTGTATGTGTGTGCACCAGTGTGTGCCAGGTGTGTGCCTGTGTGCGCCTGTGTGAGTCTGTGTGTGCCTGTGTGTGCCTGTGTGAGTCTGTGTGTGCCTGTGTGTGCCTGTGTGTGCCTGTGTGTGTGTGCCTGTGTGTGCCTGTGTGTGCCTGTGTGTGCCTGTGTGTGCCTGTGTGTGCCTGTGTGTGCCTGTGTGTGTGTGCCTGCGTCTGTTGTGAGGGAGTCTGGGTGTGAGTGTGGCCTCCTAGACCTTGGTCTGCTGAGGCTGGGAGGAGAGAGCTGTGGCCATTCCTGCGAGGTGACTGTTATGCTGGGATGTGGGAGAAGGCGGTGCCCAGCACCAGCCTTTCTGCCCTAAGTGAATTACAGGCGCTGCTGGTGGTGCCCAAACTCCTGGATCTGCACACACACACACACACACACACACGCACACTCACACCCTCACCTCTCCAAGCCACTCACAGGCTCAGTCGTCGCGGGTTCCAGGCACCCAGAGCGGCCGGAGTGCCTGCCGCGAACGGGGTCCACATGCCTCCCCGGAGCCGGGGTGGGAGAGCCCACCCGCAGGGGCACGGAGGAGCCGGGCGCCCCGCCGGCTCGCTCCCAGCGCCCGGCCCCAGGGCCTGGGCCGGCCACACCCCTCCTCCCGGAGCCTCCGCCGGGCGTCCCTGCCCCTCTCACACACTCCCGAGTCCCCTGGGGGCCTGGCGCAGCCTGGCAGCGACAAGTTAGGGCTGGCCCGGCCGCAGAGTCAGGTCCGGAGCCAGGAATCGACGCCTCCCCCGAGTGCGGTCCCCGCGGAGCAGGCACGCCGGCGGAACTCGGGTTTGTTGGAAGCGCGGGGCTCGGCGTCTGGCCCCTCTCCGGGGACTCCCCGTCCCCAGCCCCAGCCCCAGGCGGCTCCGGCATCACCCGGGACCCGGCCCCCAGCCCCTGGATGCCCGCTCCCCCGCGGGCGAGTAGTTACCGATGGTGGTGATGACCGTGATGGCGAAGTAGAAGGAGCCGGCGAAGCGCCACTGCACGCCGGCCTTGTGCGGCTTGAGGCGCAGCACGACGAGCTCGAGCTCCTCGTAGCCGCCCTGGCTGAGGTTGTAGCGCGCCCGCAGCTCCTGCTGCCGCCGCTCCAGCCGCCGCCGCTCGTTGATCTCGGGCTCCGACTCCAGCGCGTCGAAGACGGCGGCGCCCACCAGCAGGTAGGTGAAGGTGCACACGATGAGCGCCAGCGTGCGCACGTTCTGCCTCTTCATCGTCCCGCCCGGGCCGCCGCCGCCGGCCCCCCGGCCTCCCCGGCCCCGGCCGCGGCTGCTGCTGCCCCGGAGGCGGCCTGGGGCATGGCTGCGCTCGCCGCTCCCCGCGCCGGGCACCCGCTCCGCGCCCCGGGGCCGCCGCCGCTGCGGAGCTGTCCCTTCAGCACCACCCACCGCCCTCCTCCGCCCGGCCCCGCGCCCGCCCCCCGCCCGCCGGCCGCCTCCTCGCGCCAGCCCTCCCGCCCAGCCAAATAAGGACTGGGGAGCCGCGCCGAGGGGGGTGGAGAGGAGGGGGGCCGGCGGAGGGGGAGCGGGCAGGACCGAGAGGGAGAGGGAGAGGGAGACCCGGGGAAAGAGAAAACTAGGCAGAGAAACACACGTAACTCCCGAGAGAGGCAGTGAAAGACTGAGGAAAGGGAGACTCGGGGGTTGTGCATATGATGGGGTGCCGAAGGAGCTAAATCTACCAGGGGTAGAACAAAAGACACAGGAAAAGGAGAGGCAGGCAGAAACGCAGAGCGAGAGAGTGAAAGGTGGACGCACAGAAAGAACCACAGACTGAGCCAGGGGTACTTGGCTGGCTAGAGACAAACTGAAGACACAGAAAAAGCCAGAAAAGTGAGGCAGGGGAAAGAACAGGCAGAGTGACCCCCCCCACCCCTATCCTTCCACCGAAATCACAGCATGTAAGAGCTGAAAGGGACCATGGGCCACAGCTGTCCTGACCTTACTACCTGGATGAGGAAACTGAGGCTCGGAGAGGTCAGGTGGCACACAAGGGAACGCTGAGTTGGTGCCAGTGCTGGAACTCAGCCAGGCCGTCCTTCTTTCCCTGCACCAGGCTGCTGGCTGTCTTAGGAACAGGCGGAGCACAGCTGCAGACCCGGGCACACATGAGCACCCGAGGGACAGCCTTGCTCTCGTGAAATATGCCTCTTCCAGATCAGAACAGTGCCTGGAATTGGCTGAGAATTAGGCTGGTAGGCTAAGCTAGTAGCATACAGTCCCAGGGTCTGTGCAACTCAGGGGACTTCCAGGCTGTCCTGACATCTCTGGCCCCTCCATGCCCTGCACCAGGTACCACTCTTTAGGTCCCCCAGAACTGAATCTGGCTATAATGGGGAGCCCAGATCAGGGGACCCAGTGACATAATAGAGGAACTGGGGCCTCCTTGCCTATGCCTCAGTTTCTTAATCTGTCAACAGGATGGCTGTGGTGGCAAGGAGGGGTGGGCAGGGGGACCTCGGGTGAAGCCTCACTGCCCCTCTCGGAGCCTCGTTTCCTTATCCCAATGAGGAGCCATGGAGGATTATCCCAGAGGCCTTGCTCAGCTCCAGACAGCTCCAGACTTGGAGGGGCTGAGTGAGCAGCAGGATTGGAATGCAAAGCCCAGTGCCAAGGAGGGTCAAAAAGTCCTTCACGGGACCCTGGCAGGGACCATGTGGGGAGGGCTGGGAGAGGCCCCAGGGCCCCAGGCTGAGGGCAGGCACAGGAGGCAGCTGGCCAGAAGCAGGAGCAGCAGCTGCCCACATTCTGGGCTGACCTCTTATGGCTGGACATGGCACTGCTTCTTCAGGGCACTCAGGAGGGCCACCAACCTATTCATCCCATCAGTCACTCATTCAACAAAGGTTTATCCAGTGTCTGCTGCAGGCCAGGCTTGGCACACTACATTCATTATCTCCAGTCCTTACTACAATCCTGAAAGGTAGGTGCAGTTATTCCCATTTTCCAGATGAGCCTAAGGCATCTGCAGGAGGCCAAAGACAGTTTCCATCTGTAAAATAAGCTAGATAAGTGTACTAGTTCTACCTGCGTCTTTGATTTTTCTACCCACCTCTTGAGCAGGCTGCTGCGTGGGATCAGAGGAGAGCATAGATGGCAAAGCCAGACAGTTGGAGTTTCTGAAACGACTTCTCCGCCAGGACTCGGGTTTCCAGACCAGAGCCTGAACTCAGGGTACCTTGTCCTTCCTCCCCACCACAGGAACATCTTTGATTCTTTGCAGACAGCAACTTTCTGGCCTTGCCCTCTGGTCATGAACTCAGCCTATTGTGGGCTTTCCCTTTGGCATCTTCTCGCTCTCTGGCATTTGTGGCTGGGAGTCTGACCTGGGTTCTGTGCCCTTCTGTCATGTTGACCCCCTCACCACAACCACTCTAGAGGCCGCTTCCCCCAAAGCCAGTTTGGAGGAGCGAGTGGCTTGCAAGGCCTGGTTTCAGTGTGAAAAGTCTGTGCATCCAGGGGCTGTTTGCTTTTTTGGCTGTCAGGCCAGACTGCTGTGCAGATGAAAGATGATATTATCAGTGAAAATGCTTTGGAGAACAGAAAATTCTCTCTTTAGGGACAGGACATTTATTATTAATTATGATTAGGCATTTTCTCATAACACTTCAGAAGGATCTTTAGAGATTGTCCTTTCCAACCTTCTCATTGTTACAGATGAGGAAACTGAGGCCCAGAGCAGGGGAAGGGGGTTGCTCAAGATCACAGTTGAATGAGGGGGAGGCCAGGACTCATGCCCCAGAGTTGGGGGCTTCCCCCAGCTCCTGTTGCCTATGGGATCAGGACACCTGCTGTGGGGAGAGTCAGCAGGTCCCCTCCCTCCTGCTACTCTTCCCCCTTTCTGTTGGGGAAGGGATTAGGGGGAAGAGTCATGCTGGTATCAGTCTGGGTTTCTGAGCACCCCCTGGGACTTGCAGGCAGGAGTCCCATCCTCCCACCCTCCGCTGGTCTGATTGTGCCAAAGACCTTCGTTCCCGTATCCTGGGATCCACTCACACTTCTCCATCCCCTGACAGGGATGCCCCACCCTCTGCCAGCCCAAGAAAGCCCCTCTATCAATGTTGTCTATAATGAATTAGATAGACTACTCTGCTGTGCCTTTTCCCATGTTCTGTCACTTCTAATCCATTGATGATTCCAGTGGCAGGAGCTTGGGCCCAATTAGAGAGAGATTTTTTACATCCCTCAAATTGTGATAGTGGTCAGCCGTCTGTGCGGCTCTATTCCAAATCCTGTCCCATTGGAAGCACAGGGGTAGGGGTGAGTGATGGGAGGGCTGGGCTGGAGCCCTGTCCCTGCCACCTGCTTGCTGTGGCTTGGGGCCAGTCACTTGGGGCGAGTCTCTAGCTGATTTGGGGCGTCACTCCCTATCCCTGGGTCTCGGTTTCTACATCCATCAGGGAAGGGGTTTGGACCAGGAAGTGTCGAAAATTCCCTTCCTTTATAACATCTCATAACCTTCCTGCCCTGGCTTATGTCCATTCTCCCAAGCATCAGTGAGAAGGAGGTATGACTGCCTTTAAGACTCTAGTTTGCTAGGAAAGGGACACAGTCGGTTAGGATAAATGGTATAGAATTTAATGATCATTATTCATTACGTATTATTATGTACTAAATATTATACACATTATACACATCTATTGTTTTCAGCTTTGTCTTCTACTCCATTCCTCTCTAAGATTTAGACACATCCAAATACTTTCAAGCCTTAAACTGGGGTGCTGTACCCCCTTGCCTCTCCCACCTTCTGCCTGTCAAATTCCTATTCAGACTTCAAGACCCAGCTCAAAGGCTGCTCCCTCCACAAAGCACTCCCCACTTGCTCTTTTGTGCTTCCACAGCACATTGTCTCAACTTCATTTCAGCATGTATTTCCTCCTACCCAGGAGATTAGTTGTCACTTTAATATTTGTCTTCCCTATGGGCTCAGGATCTTCTCCAGGGCAGGGACCCTCCTTATTTGTGCTATAACCCCCCGCGGCGGTGAGCACAGTGCTGTGCACATCAGAGTTGCCCAATATTTCCTGAGTGATGGTAGAACAACCTTATGTGCTTGATACACAAATGAAGGCTTTAAAGCGTCCTATACCTGCAGAGTTAGAGACCAGCAATGCCAGTGGGGAGAGGGACACAGATGGCAGGGTTGCAGGCAGAGAGGGGCCCTGGCAATCTGCAGATCCTAATCTGCTTCTGTGACTCTTTGCAGACACACACTTCTAAAGCTGGGGCAAGCACTGTCCGGGTTGGGGGACAATGGTAAAGGCAGGTGTGCAGTGTCCCAGGGCCCAAGGAAGCAAGCACTGCAGTGGAGAGTGTTGAACTGGGAGACCAGGGACTTGGAGCCTGGCCCCAGCGCTGCCACCCGCTAGCTGGGTGGACTGGAGAGCGTCACGTGGCCCCTCGGTGCCTCTGTTTCATTTTCTGCAGCCTGAAAGGCCGACTGTCTCGCGAGGTCCCTTCCTGCTCTGACATTCTATGACGTAAATTTGAGGACTCACCCTTTGAGCAGCGACACTCAGTCTGCAGTGGTCAGGAATGTGGGCTGGAGGAGGAGGGGTCTGAGACCTGTCTGTCTGCTGCTTTCCAGCCCCCCCTTACTTTGCAGGTTTGGCTGGAGGACAGAGTGGGGAAGGCTGGGCTTGAAAGAGTTGACCCTGATCAGACAAGTTGGAGTTCAAATCCTGCCTCTATCAGCTACTAGCTGGGCCGAGCTTCACATGAAATTCTGGTCCATCCTCTCTAGATCAGACCACAAGCCTTCCTCCTCTGGCACAGAGAAGGCACTCTCGAAACACTCCTCCATGTGTCCCAGGAAGCCTGGCTAGGTGAGGCTGGTTGGCAGGCCGAGGCCCATGGTTTGCTGTGGGAAGGAGGGTCCTGTCATAAAGCTGTCTCAGCAACAAGCAAGGGGCAGCCGGGGTGGGACACGGTGGGCCCAGGTGTCGGAGATGGAGTTGGAACAAGGAGGCAGAAGGACAGGGAAGTGGCTGACACAGCTGTACCGGGGAGCTCAGCCTCGGATGGCTGGTTGATGAGATTTATGGTGCCGGGGGATGACTGAGGTGTTTCTTGGTGGATCTATAGGGAGAGAAGTTGGAGATTAGGCTGGCTTTATAGAGCATAACAGGTCCCAGTGCAGCCGGCTTGTGTTTGTCAAGAGACACTATTTGTTTAACATCTCAAGCCCAAATCAAACACAAAAGGCAACTGTTAACAGAGAGGCTCTGTGAGCTGTGAGCTGTTGTGGGGGGGGGCAGGGGGCAGGGAGAGCACTGGGCTGGGAGGCTGGACACTGGCTCTGCTCCTGGTCCTGCCACAGCTGAGCTGTGTGACCCTGGGAAAGGCACTGTCCCTCTCTGGGCCTGGGGACTCCCACCTGTCAAGTGAGAGGTCAAATCTGAAGATCTGTGAGTCTGACCTCAGCCCAGGATATGTACATGAGTCTCCTAATCCTGCGAGTGAGAAGCAACCAGTCTTCACGGTGCTGCTGCAGGGGTCTGGCTAGTATGACCTGCTTCCACTCATTAGCATCACTCCAAAGTCTGTGTCATCACGTTTCATAGCCCCCTCCCCGAGAGAGGGCTTCCCAGGTGGCCTCCATCTCTCCAAGTCTGAGACTGACTGAGATGATGGGGGTGGGCATCCTTGCATGTGTGTCCTGAAGCACCTGGATATATTCTCATGAGCACATATACCCGGAAGAGGTCATTGTGCTTATGCCACTTAATGTCACTGAATACTGCTCGGCTGCCCCTGGCACAGCTGTCTTCGTTTTCATTCTCTCCAGCCTTGCACAGGAGAGCTTGCTTCATCCTCACCAAAACTGTGTTATCCACTTTTCTGTTTTTGCTATTTGTAGGCCTCCCTAGTTTCTACTTGTGCCGCCCCGGCTCTTCTCCCTGTCCCTTTCCCTTTCAACCCCTTGGGGCAGGGGTAGTGGACACACCCAGCCCTTACTGGGGTCTCAGGCAGCCCCCAGAGGAGGAGCACAGGGGGCCGGAAATGAAAAACCAGCTGCTGTTCTCTAGCCTAGGAAGTGTGTGTTTTGTGTGTGTTGTGTGTGTGACTCTGTTGTGTGTCTCTGTGTATGTGTAGCGTG
This sequence comes from Bradypus variegatus, assembly GCA_004027775.1. Taxonomy (NCBI): domain Eukaryota; kingdom Metazoa; phylum Chordata; class Mammalia; order Pilosa; family Bradypodidae; genus Bradypus; species Bradypus variegatus. Next base: position 11,840 of record PVKY010001074.1, on the reverse strand, counting down.
TGTCCGCATGTCTGTTGTGTTTCTGTGTGTGTGTCGGCATGTTTGTGTTCTGTGTCTTTGTGTTGTGTGTGTTGTGGGTATGTTTTCTCTGTGTTGTGTGTGTCTGTGTGCTGTGCATGTGTATGTCTGTGTTGTGTGTGCATCTCCGTGCTGCATGTCTGTGGGGTGTGTGTGTGTGTGTGTGAGGCCGTGAGCCAGAGAGTGTCCCCTTCAGTCCTGATCACCCTTCTCTCCTTCCTTTGTCTTGGACCCTTCTCATTCCCCCTCAACTCTCATCATTCTCTGTATCTGGCCAAGGACCATAAAATAAAGCTGGAAGAAACCTGAGATCATCCAGTGCCAATGAGGAAACTGAGGCCCAGTGAGGCCTGGCAGCTTGGTGGGGCAGAGCTGGGACAGGGCCTGGCTGTCCTGCCTTCCAGACCTGTAGCTACAGATAAGCCCTCCAAACTCACCCCTTCCCATGGCAAAAACCGAGCCCCTGAAGCCTTCCTCTGCAGAGATTCTGGAGCAGGCATGGCCAGCATTCCTGACAAACAGGTTGCTGCCAAAGAAAAAAGTGAGTCTGAAGATCTCGTCAACAGCCTCACAAATCTTGAAATCCTTCTTTGCAGGTTTATGGCTTCTGAGAAGCAAGCAGAGGCAGCCTGTCCTCAGCACTGAACATGATGATTATAATAGCACTTGCAATGATTAATCAGCCAGCGGGTATTGAGTGTGCCTGGCAGTGTGTGTGTGTGTGTGTGCGCAGGGTGGGGGAAGGGGCACGAGAGGACACTGTTTACCCCCGGTGAGCAGGTGGTGATGAGGGCTGCAGGTGTTTCTGCTGCGGGAGGCGCCTACCCGTGCTGGGAGGAAGGATCGACAAACAGAAGCAGGTTCCAGGCTCATCAACCAGATTAACGAGGTGCCTCTCTGATGTGGTGTACGTGACACAACTGAGAGAACTTGGAGTTTCAGCTGGAGAGAAGATGCAGGGGCATGTGAGCTATTACGTGGAAGAGGGATTAGCTTTCCTCTTTGTGGCCCTGGAGGGGCCAGTGACCTGTGGGGAGATGCTACAGCGACAGAGCTTTTAGCTCAGCCTAAGCCTAAGATGACACATTCTCCATGTCCCCGAAGAAGGGATGGGTGCCAATAGGGTAATGAGCTCCTGGTCACTGGAGGTATGCAAGCACAACCTGCTTGATCCCTTGGGCTGAGACTACTTTAGAGGGTTCCCAGGAGCTAGTACAGTGCCTTGCATATAGTAGTAGGTCTGCAAGGAATGCCTTTTGACTTGACTTGAATGTATTGAATTTGGGGCTGGACTAGAAGGCTTTTGTGATTCATTTGGGCTCAGCTAAACATTTATGGATCCAGGCTCTTTGTCCCTCCAACCCTGAAAGGCTGTGATTCTCGGGCCCCGGGGAGGGCTGCACCTGGAGCTCCAGCTGTCTCTCCACAGCTCTCGGCTTTCTCCCCACACTCACTCAGCCCCCAACACTCAGCCCTTGGCCCAGCCATGTACATCTTACACCCTGCGGCCTGCAGACGTCCAGTACAAACAGGTTCACACCCTGCGGCCTGCAGACGTCCAACAAACAGGTTTGAGTGAGGGCCTGGAGGCCCTGGGACTCCGGAGAGGGAGATGGGCCTCTGGCAGGCTAATTACCGGGAGCTGATTCTATTAAGCAGATAGAGCTCTCTCTAGGCAAAGCAATTACATCTAATCATCCCCCTGCAGTGGTCTAAAGGGACAGCCGTTTGAGCCAGACACACATGTGAGGCGGAGCATCAAAGCCGCCGGAAGCCCAGCCCTGGGCAGGCTGTGTGAGGCCGGGGGCTGCTTAGAAAGGAGCCCCCTGGTCCCTTCCCAGGCTGCCCAGGACTCAGGCCCCGGCGGAGCTGCAGCACTGAATGGGGAATCAAAGGACTGAGTTCAGGCATGGCCCTGCCACTAAGGAGCTGGAATTCCCTGGGGGGGCCTCTTCTCTGACCTGAGCCTGTTTCCCTGTCTGTCAAATGAGTGGGATGGATGAGAGATGGCCCATTCCAAGCCTGAAATTCTAGTCCATCTAGTCTGGACTAGTTATCCAGGCTAAAGCAAACTGACCAGCAAGAGAAACCCCCAAACATGAAAATATTTGCTATAGGATTGAATTAGTGAGACTATGTTTTTAAAAATAACTGAAATAATACATATATACATATATACACATATGTCTATTACACTGATATTCACCTTTTTCCTTTAGAAAATCTTTTGATATGTTTGTTACCAAAAAACTAGCCTTGACCTTACTGACCTTGAGTTAGTGGCTTCTGAGTCCCAGCTTCTGGGAAGTTGGGTGATGTTACCATGTGAAGAAATGGGATGGGGGGAGTCCCTGGGGATGAGGGGGTGGTGTGTGAGATGGAGACAGGTGAGACACGGGGCCTTGGCAATGTCTGTCTGTGATGGTTCACACGTCATTTTCCTTCTCTGGAGAGAAGCTCCCTGGAAGAATTTTGGAGATGGTCAGGATGCTGAGGGTGCTGAGGGGGTTACAGCTTGGTCCTCCCAGTACCGAAAATCTGGAGCTCTGGGCCAGTACCAGGCAACTGGTGTGACCCAAACTCTCCAGACAGGCAGCCAGTGGAGTGGCCAGGAAGGCAGGACACTTGGCGTTGGCAGTGAGACCCTGGACAAGCTGAGGCTGCTCTCTGAGCCTCAGTTTCCTCCCCTGGGGCCCGGGAAGCAAGGCAAACAATCTCCATGTTGTCAACCTCGCATGATAGTTGGGAGGCTCCAAGTGAGCTGATGGAAGTGAAACCCTGCGATCGTGTCCTATTAAAGGGTGGGCATGTTAGCAGCTGGGACCCAGGACCCCCTCTGCCCTCCCAGCCATTCTCTCTGTTTTGAGTGTCATGATTGTCCCTTGGAGATCAGGATTTGGGAATCACCTGACCACCAGCTTTTCATGGCCTGGGTGATCTCTGGTGGTGGGTGCACATCTAATTAGAGCAGAGCCTTCATGTGTCCTCCAGCAGCTCTGTGACGCCGATTGGCTTCCAATGGCCTTACCAGGTCCTGCACAGCCGCTGGGCATTTATGGTGGATGTGGGGAGGGAGAGTAAAAGCATCCTTGATTCAGAGATGGGCTTGAGGAGAGCTGATTCTGGGCTCAGATTCTCCCAGATCAGGCTTGGCTGGGAGGCGAGGAAGAGCCAGGATGGGGTGGAGGTGGCACAGAGGCAGCCTGGCACTGCCCTGCTCCTCGGCATCCCCCCATGAATCATTTGTCACTTTAAAGAAGAAGCCACTTTATTCTTATAAGCTCATCTTATTCCAGGAGTGGCAGGATGGATGGCTGGACAGAGAGGCTGCTGGGAAGCCTGGGTGCCAGCCTGAGAAACCCGCACCGCTATTTGGAGGCAGTGGGGAGACGTGAAAGGCACTTGGGCAGGGGCATTGCACTACGAGATCCTGGCCTTGCTGGCGCTGCCATGCGTTCAGAGCGGAGCCCGAATCCCTCGGCGTGGCTACCGCACCCAGCTCACCTCTCTGGCCTCATTTCCGGTAGCTCTGCTTAGGATTCATTGTACGTTCTGTATTCTTCCTGGTTCCTGCAAAGCACTGGGCTCTTTTTTGCCTTTATGCCAGAAATGCACGTCCTGCCAGGTACACATATGATGGCACTTAGTGCCCCCAACAACCCTAGGAATGGACAGCGTTCCCACTTAACAGACGAGGAAACAGGCTCCCAGCAAAGCCACTTGTCTAAGATCTTACAGGTTGACGAATCCATTCAGACTCCGATCAGTCAGACTCCAAAGTCTGTGATTTCCCTCTGCGCCACCCTGCCTCTCTAGAAAAGAAACGCGGGCAGAGCTAGGCAGTGATAGGGGACTAGAACAGAAGATGCTGTCAGCACAAAGAGCTGGAAAAAAATCCTGCTTGCTTGAATGAACAGGCAGCTCAAAGGGAGGAAGGCTGTCAGAGTGGCTGGGAACCAGCACCTGGGTTCTCTACCTCCCAACCCTCCTCCAGGGGGAACAGATGCTTGACTTTGAGTAGGACTCAGGACAGAGCTGTGGGCGAGGCCCAGCAGCTCCAGTTTGCAAGGAGGCTGGGAGCTGGGACTGTCCATGAGCTGGACTGTTGCCATCCCAGGTGGAGGCGAGGGAGGGGTCAGAGCTGTCCGTGGCCGGGCCCTGGCACCAGGCTGTGCAGAGGCTCCGAAGGGCTCCACGACTGCAGATCTTGAAGGAAGCCTTTGAGGCTTTGGGCTGGGTACCTGGGAGAAGGGCACTCGGTGAGCTGAACCCCAAGGACAAGGGCTGGTCATTGTGCTGGGTCTCCAGGAGGAGGCGTGGGGCTCCCCAGACTCCAAATGCACAGGTCTCAGATGACACGGAGAGGACCCACTTCAGTGACCCGTGGAAGCCGTGGCCTGTCGGGGAGACGGAGATCGTCTGCAGGCAGCGCTCGGGCAGAAGGGCACTGCGCAGCCAGGGAGACGGAAAAAGTGATGTCGTTAAGGAACAATGTGGGCCAAGGGAATGAGCTGGAACTTGCTGGATCCAAAAGGACCAGTGGGGAAAACCGCTGCCAGAGGCCCGGGGGTGTCTGATGATGGCCTGACACTGCCTGGGGGAGGGGGCTGAGCCTGAGCCCAGGGCCCAGAAGGGGTCACCCGTGGCCCTTTGCTGTCCCCCTCATACCTTGCCAAGAAAACCTTCTGGTCTATTAAATGCCTGTCGAGTTGAGTCAGGGCCGGTCTCCTGACCAGAGGACTCTGTCCCGTTTCTCCAGAGCGGCTGAGAGGAGGCAGCAGGAGGCTGGGGAAGAGGTTCTGGGGTCGGCACACCTGGGTCCTGCCCCGCTGGCCAGTGTACCTGGCTCTTTTAGGATGGAGCTCTCGGTTACAACTACCCCAGGGGGTGGGGGGACTGAGTGAGCCAAGGGAAGTGACAGCCCTTCACTCGGGGCTGGCCTGTGGCAAAGGCCTCCTTCCCCATCTCTCTGCTCCCTCCCTGATTGATCAGGCCAGGAAGGGAGCCAGCCCCAGGGCTCAGGGGACCCTGCTGGGGGGGAGGGTGGGACTGATGGGGTGGGGGAGGAGCAGAATGGTGAGTGGGTGGGTGAGAAGGAGGTGAGAGGTGATTTCCCAGGCTTGGCCTGGGGTGCGTGGGTGGGAAGGGGTACTGCAGGGAGCTCCTCAGGGGTGGGCTGGGGTGGGAGAAGAGTTGTCTGGTCCAAATTCCCATTTGACAGATGAGGAAACCCTGAGAGAGCCAAGGCCAGGGGCAGCAACAATGGCACTTGAGCTTGACCGAGCTCAAGCCGTGTTGCTCTGAGTTCCCTAATAAGGAAAATCTCCACTCAGCAAAGATGATGGCGTTCCAGGCAATGGCTGAGGCACCAGATTGGAGCAGAGACACTTCTGTGGTCCTTTGGAATCTGGAGCAACCGGAGCCTCCTTGTTGGTTGTGGTCCAAATTGCTGGGAACCCAATTAACCTGGGTGGGGAGTCCAGCTCCCCTTGTGCTCCCCTGCAGGGTCCTGCTTTCTGCAGAGGTGGGATTCTCTGCTGGGATTTTGGGGTCAGAGCCCGCTGGTCTGATGGGCTAGGACTCCAGGGGGTGATACTAATGGCCACCCTAAGGCCACTGCCCACCCACCAGTGGTGACCCCAGAAATACACTCTCATCTTTCTTGCTTGTCCTGAAGCTCACTATTAAGAGCACATGACCACATGCGTGATCCCCTTGTCATTCCGTTTTCCAAGGAGGAAGGCTGGCTTCAAGTTTCACCTAGACAATAAACAGGGGAGGTGGGACTCCTTATGTCCCCACAGCACTCTGCTGTTTGTGCATCTTCCTCTTCTCTGCATGCACCTCCAAGCCTCACTCAGAGCCTGGGGTTCATCCTGGCTGCCAGCCGGGGTCCCCTCAACTTCCGCAACTGTAAGTCCAGCTTCTCACCTCTTGTATCTGAGCCCTTGTGCTCTTGGGTTGCTCCAACTTTCCTCTCCAAGAGTGGAGAGAGGGATGCCGCAAGGGCAGCCTCAGGGCTCTGAATGGAGAGGGAAACTGAGTCATGGGGCTGGCCCGAGCCAAGGCAGGGCTCCAGGCATCCCAGGCGCCAGGCCCAGCAAGAATGACCTGGAGCTTCGGGGAAAAGGCAGAAGGGGGAGAAACGTTCTGCTTTCCTAAGCCCCAGCTGGGACTGAGAACACCAAATCCTCTTTGAATAAAATAGAAAAGGATTAAAAAAGAAGTCAAGATATTAACCTTCTGAAATGGGACACCCCCCCCCATATAAAGATTAACTTCTCTCCTAAGCATTTTTTTTTCATTTCTAGAAACATCTTAATTCATGTCAACGCGATGGACAGCCCGGATTACGGAAGGATAGAGAGGCGGATCGCCTCGCCTCAGCCCCACATGCACACGCACGTGCGCACACACGCAGGTGCACGTACGTCCACACTGGGAACAGCGGGAAGGGCATCGGAGGAGGAGCCAAAGGCCTGGGTTTCACGTTCAGCTCTGCTGTTGACCGCTGGACCTCAGTTTCCCCATCTGTAAAGTGAGGTGGTGGGATCAGATGATTGCCAAGCTCCTTTCTGTGAAATTCGTGGTGCAGGTTCTTTCCTGGCTCCCTGGAGCCACTGTAGCTTCCTGGCCAGTCCCTTTGATTATTTCCGTCTTCTCCCCTCGCCCGGCCCCAGCTTCTCAAGGGCCCTCCTGTTTCTCCCAGAGCTTCATGACAGCCTTGGGTGCTTGGGACAGCAGTTGTCTCAGGGTGGACCTGCTCTCTGACTTCGTGCAGGGCCAGGGGCGCCTCTGTGGCTTGTGGACCTGCTGTACATGCAACCCCACGTGCAAAGCTCACAGCCTGATGTCCGGGCACACCGCAGGTGCCTCCCAAAGGCCTTTCTTTCCCCTTCCATCTCCCTCTTTTGGGCTCACCTGGGCTCCCAGTTCCCCTTCGAGGCCAAGTTCCCTTCATCTGCTGTGGCTGCTGAAGAGGCCACCTGGTCCTTTCTAGCTTCAGGCCCACCCCAGCCTCTGTCACTGGGTTCCCAGCCTGACCCCTCAAATGGGTCCCACTGCTGTCAGGAGGAAGACACGGATCCTCCGGGCCCCACCTCCCTGTCCTGTGCAGCCCACACACCTGCCCCTCCGGATGTAGCACCTGGACCCTTCTTTGAGGTCCTCACACCCACGTGCTCCCTCCAGCTGGGCCCTCACAGGAAGCCTCGCCTCCTCTCCCCGACGGAGGGCAGCTCAAGGCTCCTTCTCCAGGGAAGTTCTCCTTGACGCCTGAAGGGTTAAGGCCCTCAGGGTAAGTTCCTCTGGCTCCCTCGCTCCTCCTCTGGACCATGAAGCACCCTTGTAACTAAAAGTCTAGCTGCATCTTAAGCCTGGAATGTGGGTTTCCCACATAAGACTGTGAGCTCCATGAGGGCAGGGACGTGCCTCTGTGTCTGCTTTGCCCAGCACTGTCACCGGGGACTCAATATGTATTTATTGAACAAATGAATGGTATTTAAATTTACTCTCTTTAAACACAGCTGAAGCTGGGCTCAGCCAATTCCATGAAATCTGGGCATAGAATTTCCCCAAAATAGTTTCACTCTTCTCTGGGCAGACAGCTGACTTTCCCCAAAAGTTCCTCCTTTTCCTTCTTGACCCCATAGATTTTTCAAAACCTCCAGTTTCTTTATAAACCTACCCCTGAGCTGTCACCATCACCAGCACAACCAAGCAATCATATCCACATGTTCAATTCTTTCCACCTTTTCCTGATAAGCCCCATCATCTCTGCACCCAGATGAGGTTCTGGGTACTGGGGCTGAGCCAGCCATCTTATTCTTGACACTTGGTGGTGATGGGGAGGAGAGTAGTTGTGGGGTAGCCCTGGCTCAGCCAGGACCAGGGGAGAGAGGTGCCCAGGAATCCTTGGCACTGCTGGGCACCCTCTGCTAGTAGGTTCATGGGAAGCCCTATATGACTCTGTCATTTTGGTTAGTATTCCTTAAAGTAGGCTCATGGCATGGTGGTTCCTTGGGATGTCCTGTGAAACAAAGAATCCCATGCTCAAACACTGTTGGGAAACTAAGCATCACTCAGAATTCTTGTTTGCAAACATCAGAAGCCAACTCTGCTAATTTAAACTTATAAAGGGTTTATTCTAGGGGTCTTGGGTAGCTCACAGAATTTCTTCCAGGGTCAGAAAACCAAGGTCGGGGGTGGGGGTGGAGTGGGGACCAGCCAGGAACAGCGGCCAGAGTCGTACTGTGGGTCTGGCCCGAGTAAGACCTTGCTGCTCCCGCGGCGGCACCTGAGCGTGTGCCACCAGCTCCACCAGCACCGGGCGTTGCCTCCAGAACCGCCACCAGTGCAGTCTCGGGAAACAGATTTTAGCTGCCCCTGCTAGCGCTGCCACCACTGCCCCCGCCCCCGCCCTCACCACAATGGGTTCTGTAGGGTCCGTTTCTCTGCATCACTTGTTTTGGATTCAGAGCCTGGGGGAGAGCACCCATTGGTAGAGTGAGGTCATGAGCCTGCGTCCCAGCTGCAAGAGAAGCCGGGACAGTGACCCTGCCTTTCACCTTCTGTACAGGGAGGCAGCCTCTGCCTCAAAGCCCAGGGGGGATCCTCAAACATAGGAAGAGAGAGCAGATGCTGAGTGGTCCAAAAGAATGACAACTGTCCCCCACACCCTGGGCCCTGGACACCCTTCTTGGGAGTTTGCAGTGCTCCACGACATAATTCCTCACCCTCAGCACGACTGCGTTTTGGACTGATGGCTCCTTGCAGCAGGGGCTGTTGTCCTGTGCAGCGCAGGGGGGTTAGCAGCAACAGGAACTCGACCCACTAGATGCAAGTAGCAGCTACCCTCCTAACCGCAGCAGTCAAAAATGACTCTCGATATTGCCAAGTGTTCCCTGGGGGACACATTTGCTCCCAGTTGAAAACCGTGCTCTAGACCTGCAGGAAATTTGGAGTGTTTTAACCTGGTTCCCCAAACTTGGTTGAGCTTGGACAAAATTCTTCTCCAACATCCTTTGGAATAACTTCATGGAACTTGGAGAAACTCTGGGCTGGTGACCAGGGACCTCACTCTAGGGATTCTTGGTGGGTGATGGTGGGGGGAGGGGCTGCACAGGGCACGTGGCATCCCAGGTCTTCTGTCATCACCTTCTCCACTGTCACCTTCTTGAACCAAGGCTTGAGGCTCTGCAAGGTCCAGTTTTGTGAAGGCCCAAGCTCCGGGGAAATGGAAACATTGCCAGGGCCCATGGAGGGTCCCACAGAATGCCAGGTTTTGCATGGAGTCCATCTTTCCCCCTTGGCTGTGAACTTGCTCTGCGGGGACAGCATGTGGACCCAGCCTCCCCGTCTATTCCACAGATGTTCACCAGGTCAACCTCATCACTGCCCAAGGAATGCTCTAGACATGGGGCCAAGGGGTGTCGGCCCTAATCCAGGACTCACCCCCACCACCTGGGTGCAGCTGAGGGGCCACAGACCCTTTGAGAAGGAGCTGTGGGGTGGTTGCTGCTAGGCCAGGTGAAGGCACGTGGGGACGTGAGTGTCACCTGTGACTCAGCTGCCTGTTCCAGGGACTGCTTCTGTGACGGGGCGGTCTCCCCACCCGGACGGCTCAGCTCCCACCTGCAGCGTCATCTCTCCCGGCTTACGGTGTTGCCCTGTGACCTTGGCTTTTGACCTGGAAAATACCGCAGTATCGGAGTTAGACAAACCTGCATAAAGTCTTGATTCCACATAGCGGTGGTGTCATTTCGGGCACATCATGCCTCTTTCTGACATCAATTTCATTGTCTGTGTGGACCTTCTAAGGGCTCCTCCTGCTCCTACACCCTAGGAGTCTATATTCTAGGTGCTGACAGGTGGTCTCCTGATTGGTGGGGAAGGGGAATCCAGAAACCTCCCTGAGAATTTAGGGCCCGATGTCATGAGCCCCAGGGTGCATCCCGTGGGGCAGGGGAGACAACTGGAAAAAAAAAAAAGGCTTGAACAAGCCTTGGATCCCAACCAGCCAGAGGACGCGCGAATGGAAAATTCCTGCTGTGTGTCAGAGGCCCACCTGGGCCGGGTGACAGCCCGCCAGCCACGGCGGCCCCTCTGCGTGCTTGGACAGCACTTTCCTGGCCCGCCGGAGTGGCCCTCACCCTGGCCCTCCCTCCTCTCTTCTGGGAAAGTCGGGAGGGGGTGGGGGCCTCTCCTGGCTCCACAAAGCTTCCGGGGTCTCAGTATCTGGAGCAGGGGCTTGGGCGGGTAGAGTGAGCTGCCACAGAAGGAACGGGCACTGGGGGGCCCAGGTTCACCCCAGGAGTAGGCATTGGGCCTCGGGGTCCTCTGTAAAGTACATGGAGTGGACAGGGAGGTTGCCGGAGTCCTTCCTGGCCCTGGCACTCCGGGAGCGGAGAGCTGTCCTCTCTTGCAGACTCCACACCTGCCTCAGGAGTGGCCAAGGCTCTTTTGTGGGCAGGACCTGGGGGCAATGCTCAGATCTGTGCTCAGAGAGTTAAACCTGCCAAGGAAGGTGCCTGAGGGGCTGTAACTGTGAGACTGAAGCTTTGATGGCACTCTCTGTGCCCACCGAGGTTGCCGGAATGGTTTCTGGGAGGCGGGTGAAGCTGAGGATAATGAAATGGAATCGAAGACGGAGGGGCAGGTGGGGACGGGGGTTACCGACATGGAGAAGTGGAGAGGAGTCCTGTCCAACACCGTCAGGGGGGAAGATCCCTGAATCTAGAAACCCTCCAGGCACCAACTGGGGGCTCTGATGTGGGCTGGGCTGGCCCTTGAGGCTTTGCACAGATCCCATGCTCCCCACCTTGGCCTCGGGGACCCAGTGCCAGGCTGGGGCAGCGGGGGTAGGGGCACGGGTGTTCTGGCCCTCAGTGGGATGGAGCACATGGCTAAGGCTGGTGTGAGGGTCCTGTCTCTTGGGGACAGGCCAGCCTGAGGATTGGGTCTGCTCTGCGACCCTGCTGTGGCCTGGTCTGGGGTAAGGACCAATTCTCCATGGTGCTGTCCCCCAGGAGGCCCCTGGCCAGCTGGACTCCCAACCCACCCAGATAACCAGCTGCTCTCAGCTCAGGCTCCCACAGCCAGACTCTCCCTCCATTCCTGTTACCTGCCCCCAAATGCTGAGGATGTGATAAATCTCCGCCCAAGGCCACCACAGCATCTGAACTTGTATCCCACCAACACACATGCACCCAGAAGCCCAGATCCAAGTCCCCAGTCCTCTACCCAGAACACCTCTCAGTTTTTTGGGTTTTTTTTTTTTTAAGGAAATCTCTGGGATGATATCACATGCCAACCAGGCCAAGGACAGAACCCTGGCCTCACTTGGGTGGCTGCTTCCATCAGCCCACGTGGAGAGGGGCTTCCGGTTCCCTTCCTAGCTTACCTTCCTTCCCTCCTTCTGTGGAAGGCCAGAGGGCTTCCTCTTAGCTCCCCCAGTCACTCGGAAAGAACGGGCCCCCTTCTCAGACCCTCAATCGGCTCTTCAGCTCCAGCTGAAGCCCACTCTCCGGAAAGCCCAGTCAGTTACTTCCAGGGAAGCTGCCCCTGAGAGCAGCTCCAGTACCTTCTTCCATTCAGGAACCCCTTCTCCTGATTCTTGTTCCCCAATAGTTTCCAGCCCCTGCTTTTCCCCCGCTCCCCAGGGATGCAGGTCACCCAGAAATCCTTTCCTTGCCGTTTCTGAGGAGCAGAGTCAACACTGTAAGGAAGTGCCAGGCTGAGAGAGATGCGTGTGTGCGTGTGTGCGCGTGCCTGTATGTGTGTATGTGAATTCATATGATTTGGGGGTAGGCTTAGTGCACCCC
>PVKY010001073.1:0-35662 GCA_004027775.1 Bradypus variegatus | reverse complement strand
GGTTTCACTTACAGATTTTATGCTGTGTTCTCAGGCATTCCTCCCAATTCAGGTTGGTGTGTGATGAATGGACGGTCTCGTTTGTCCCCCTGCAGTTATTCTGGATTATTTACTAGTTGTTTCTGGTTTTTTTTAGTTGTTCCAGGGGGACTACTTAGCTTCCACTCCTCTCTATGCCGCCATCTTCCCGGAAGTCCTTCCCCTCTAATTTTGAGGGACTTCCTCTTTAGTTGCAGGAGATGGGATTCCCTAATTTTGACACACATAAGCCACCTTGGCACAAATGCCTTGTACGGAGAATTGTGTTTTTATGTCCTCTTCTCCCTCTCAGCCTTCAGCATAGACTTGGTTCCCTTAAACCTGTTGGGCCTGACCCAAAAAGAAGTGGACCCCAGAATGTCGGGCAATTGGGACCTTCCAGTGATGCCCCTGAGATGGCATCTTACAGAAGAGCAGTGAGTCCTTGTTTAGGTTGTGGATCTTAAAACTGATGATTCTGCTGTTTTCATTTCATTTCCTGAAAGTCAGGGTCGGCTAGTGAAAAGCTGTCGAACAACATGCTAAATGGGGAATGTCAGCCCTCACTCAAAAACTCTCCCCGTTCAGAGCACCAGATGAAGACTCCACTGGGGTTTACAGTGGCTTTCTGATTTTGGTGGTCCACTGAAGAAGGGAGCTTGAAAGTTGTTGTACACTGTCACCAATTGTCTGCCCATGTCCTGCCTGAAATATCATGATTGTTTATGACAAGTACCTTTAATAAAGCTGGATAGTTTGGCTTGGGAAAAAAATAAAAATGGAGAGCCCACCTTCACCAGGCAGAGAAGACGGTGGAAGGCGCGTGAGCCCGGAAGGCTGGGACCATGGGGGCAAGGGGGGCTGAGGGAAAGGCCAGCAAGTCGCTGGGCTGCGCAGAGGGGTAGGGGCAGCTGGAAGTGACCAGAATGGGAGGTGGACTGTGGGAAGTCCCATGGCTTGCAAATTCCTTCCAGCACTAGGACTTCTTTTCCAGGCAGGACCCCAATATATAAAGCAGGGAAAAGCAGAAGGCCGAGGGGCTGGCTAGGCAGCGTCCAGCCAAGGCAGGAAGCAGGGAGTGGCCCGTCGGTAAAAGTACGTCAGATGGCGAGACTTGGCTGGATCCTCACAGGTCCCCAGCTAGGCATGAGAGCCACAGACAGGGATACTGAGCTGTGGGGAGCAGGTACGGTGCCAGGATGCAGAGGGGGATGGAGGACGATATCCCACGTGGGGGCATGGGTGACAGGGCACGTTCCCACGAGGCGCGCAGGATTAGAAATCGACGCAATGCTTTCTGGAAAGCAATTTGGTGGTAAGCATCAACAGCTCTAGACATCCCCAACAGTTCATCCCAAATCTCATCTCCAGCAAGATGTGCCAAAAAAAAAAAATCTGACTTAGGCACAAAAATGCTGCAACAGTTATAACAACAAAATAAATAGTAAAAAAACCCAAATGTCTACCCAGAAGGGGCAGTTAAATAAGCATATTAAAAATAAGATTTTCTAAGAATATTTGGTGATGTAGAATCAGCAATAAGTATATCAAGTGCAAAAACTGCAAGATGTATAAATAATGATACAGATTTAAGGATTTCTATTTTCTTCTTCAGAGCTATCTGCATTTCCTAGTATTCCGCCATAAATGTGCTAGTTCCACAATCAAGAGGAGGGTGCAGAGGCTGCCCCGGGCTCCGCGCCACGCAATGTGGGAGAAGGAGCTGCAGGGAACAGTGTGCCCTCGTGAGGCTCAGCTGAGACCCGGGAGGGGGTTGTGAGCAGGAGGAGGGCGCTGGAGAAGACAGAGTAGACGGAAGGTCCCAGCGCCCGAGGCCAAGAGCTGCACAGGGCACTGGCCTCTAGGGGGGACAGATCGAAGATGTCAGGTGTGTCAAGACGGGCTGGAATCTTCTAGCAGTGGCTCGTACAACGAGGAATCCAAGTTCAGCTAGGAGCCAGGGATGGCGGGGATGAGCAGCTGTGGGGTCTGAGGAGATGCTGCCGGAGGCCTGATGGGATCCGCAGACAGCACCATCTGCTCCATGTTCAGGACCTGTGTGGCTAAGAGGTTCTGGAACAGGCTGTGCTTCTGGAAGCTGCAGTCCCAATGGGATCGGAAGCTCCGAGGCGCCAGGAGTCCGGCCATTGGCCTGAGTGAGGGGCAGGGATCCGTAACCCCACCCATGACCGGGGACCCTGCCCCTCACCCTGCGAACCTCTTAGCTCTCCTCGAGGACTCCAGCTTCCAAGTTCCCGTGGGTTCTCCCTGCTCTGGATGCAGCCCTGAGAACACTCTCCTGGCCCTGGCCAGGGGACTTCTTTGAACTGCTGGAGGAATTAGATCATGGATTGAATGTGCAACGACATGAGAGCACGACTCTCATTTCTCAAGTGTGGCAGCTGGAGCGAGGGGTCGGGGACCCTCGTGTTTAGGAGACGCAGGCCTGGCGCTCAGGGCGAGTGACCCGCCGTCCTCGGGGATGGACCCTGTCCACGCACCCACGCTCACACACGCAGAGCGAGCAAATCATTAACTGTCTTCTCCAGGTGGATGGTACACGGATGCTCGCCATCCAGCTCTGTTTTTAAATGTCATAGTAAAAGTCTGGAAAAAAAATACCTAACTGTGAGGCCAGCCTTGAACCTGGCAGGAAACAACGGCGGGTGTGTGACAGAAGGCGCCAGAACCACATACTCTGTTACCTCTAAAGGGGACTTTCTTGACGTGAAGTGTCAAGAAAGGTTGAAATCCAGTTTTTCCAACAGTGAGTAGTGTGCTAAAAAAGTGAGACACAGGAAATGGTCCCCCCAGCTGACATCACAGTCCCCCAAGGGGCATCACAGCCCCCCCCAGATGGCATCGTGGGCCCCCCAGGCGGACATCATGGCCTCCGCATTGACGATGGAGGACTGAGTGGGAGGGACAACGGCTCTGAGACCAAAGCCCGGCAGCTCCCTGGGTGTGAACAGTGGAATCTCTCAAACCTGAGCAAGCACCAACAGCCCTGCCCACCCTTGCACACCTGCCAGTCTGAGAGTTGTGATGTCTCTCACAGTCTGGGCACCAACACTACCAAACACACTGTGGGTACTGAAATTAGGGAGCAGCCTTTCTGTTACAGGCTGGCCGTTGGATAACCCAGAATATGCCTGTAATGCTTTTTTTAGGTCACAAAATTCAGAACGGAATTGAACAAAAAAAGATCAGAGCCCACGGATCCCTGTGGCCTCAAGTCTGGGAACCCCTGCTTCAGTTCCTCTCCCTTCCACGGTGGACACGAGCTTGGCAGCAAGTTGGGGCCAAGAACACAGCCCCCTGTCACTACAGACAGGCCCACTCCCGAGTACCCTCATGCTCTTAGGCCCTCGCTCACCCACTCCCTCCACCTGGGGGAACAAGCTCAGGGCAGGCTGGGGCCCCTGGAGACCAGGCTGGGGCCCCTGGAGACCAGGCGAGGGCAGAGGTGTGATCACGCTGGAGGGAAATGTCATTCTCTGAAGGCAGGTGCCGGCCTCTGCTCCCGGGGGAGTGTCCCCCCCCCGGAGCTTTGAAGGGGTCTTGGGTCCGCAGCGAGCTGGGGCAGGCTGCCCCCAGACCCGGGTCCTGGCAGCCCATCAACATGGTGGCAAGGCTGTGCTCACCATATCAGCTGAGCGAGAACGTGAGCCAAGGAGCCCGTCACCTGGCGGTGACCACAGACGCAGCTGAAGGGGTTTGTGCTGACGAGGCATGTTGGGCGGTGTTTGATTTGGGACGTATTTGCTTTGGAAAACATGCAACAGCCCAGCACCAAAGTTCACGTTGAAATTCCACTGGCGGCCTTGGCGGATTTGATCTCTGCAAGGCCGCTTCTCAGAGCACAGAGGTGAGTTCGGTTCCTGATTTTTTGCCGATTAATCTTGAGTGTGAAGTTTAAAGCTGTGTGACTGCTTCGTTTCTCCCTTGAAAGCTTTCCACACTATCTTAGAAAGGCAAAAATATTTATAACTGGCCTATTATAAAACTTTATCAGTTACATTAGTGGAGCAATTGACAACTCAGGAATTGGAACTGTGGAATAGATGAAAATACTGTGACTATGTTAAAGTATTTGAATTGGATTGACTGTACTGTGGTTCGGATGAGAACGGTTGGTTCTTAGGCAACTTTCTCTGAAGTATTAGTATAGGGCTTAGAGGGAGGTGACTTAGACGGACTATTCTTAAATGGCTCAGAAAAAAAAAGATTACGTGTTTGCATGTGTGTGCGCGCGCCTCCACATAGATGGAGAGAGAGAACGATGAGGCCAGTTTTCATTCCAGCTGTCAAACCCTAGTGCATTTTTCCGGGGAAAGGGCACATCGGGCTGTTCATGAACTCTCCTTGAAACTTTTCTGGAAGTTTGAAGTTATTTCCAAAGACAATCTTTCTAGAAACTTGGGCAGCTCCTCCTTTCCCATCACACCTGCTCTGTCTGGGCCTTGACACAAGGACCCAGGAGGCGACAAGGGAGCCAGGTGTCCTGCTCTGAGGCACCACCAAGAAGCCTGGCTCTGCTCCTTGTGATCGACAGGAGATGATGCCAGGCAAAATCCCCAGAAAAGCAAATTTCTGGATGATTTTCCTTTTAAAAATATCACTCCTCTTCAAAGACGGCCATCCAGATTTAAACACAACCTAAGGAAAGCTTTCAAAATGTCTTATATAATTGTTGTTGTAGTATATAGCAAAGCAATAGGAAGATTTACCTTTTAGAACCTTAATTTCTATCTACAGAAAATATCAGTGGCAAGTTCTACTTCCTCTGATGAGGGAACAATGAAAATTAATCTTGGCTTTTTGACACTGGATTTAGGAAGAGAGTGTAAGATGCTTCCAAATATATTATCTGAGTACCAGAATGAAAACATGACTGCCTTCACCCCTGACTATCTGGGTGTGGACTCATTTCCCTCAACTCATTTACTCACAGTTCTTACATCTTATTTCTCTCCAAGGGAAAGACTTTCCAGTGCAGCCTAGCAAGGAGGCCTCCCCAGGTTCTTTTCTAACTTTTTACGCGTATGCCATCAATACGCACATCCAATTCTGCTTAGGAACAGGGCCTATTTCCATCTGGCAGCAGGGAGGCTGGGAAAGACCAAAGACAGTTCTAAAGTCAGAAAATATGTGACTCACTCTTTCAGAAATGTGCAATCCCAAAACCCCTCTGTGGTGATGGAAACAAAGGGTGGGCTGATGGCTTTAGCAGCCCTGCCGGGGGAAGGCAGGCGGACCTCCAGAGCACAGGCCGGTTGAGGGGTGCTGTTGGCCACGCAGCCCCCGGGAGGGTGGGAGAGCGTCTGCCCCTCAACAGCAGGGCTCGGGAGTCAACCCAAGTCCAAGCTGGCGAGAGCCTGGCCACTGCCACTTGCGAGCGACGTTGGGCTCGGTTTCCCGGTGTGCCAAACGGTGAGGGTGACGCTGCAGGGACTAAAACAAGTCATGCAGACAAGGCACCTCGCACGGGCTCCGTGTCCGACAGAGGCTGTTATCACCACCAACGAAAGTGGCCGTGTTTCAGGTGGGGTGGAAACATGGTCAGCCCCATCGTCAGGCCCGGTGGCTTCACAGAGCTGCTGAACAGGAACGGGACACTCTGACCTGGCCTGGCCTGGCAGCGGACATTCTGGTCCTCAAACATCCACCTAACAGGACGTGGTCACGGACACACAACAGATTTAGCAAACCCAGTTCTTTCCAGGGATCGGACGGCATGCTGGGACTGGGTGCTCCCGGCCTCGCTCAGTGTTACAGATACCCACTGGCACTGCCCGGCACGACGGGGAGGCCCATTCCACCCAGGAGCAGCTAGTCACCTGGTAACTCGCAGAGCAGAGCCAAGCCACGGTGGCCAAAACTGGTTTGAGAAGCCAGCTCAAATCCACCCTTGGAATGAGGCAGGGGAGTAACAGATAAAGACAGGCTGGCTGCAAGGCCTGTGTACTGAAAACTTATTTTGCTCACTTAAATAAAGGGGGTGCCTCGGGGGCTTTACTGAGAACTTTCCAGCATCACTGTCACACAGCACTAATGGTGTGGTGCGGTTATTTCCAACCCCGTCACAAACAGAAAAGTAGAAAAGATTGAGTCCAAGAGACATAAGGAAGTGTGCACCACCTCACGCTGCCCCTGTAGTACAGACACGCACCGGAGAGCGTGCAAATTAGCAACCCAGACTGACCACCCTGACTTCAGCTGCCCTGAGAATACCTGTGTGACGAAAGCCCAGAGTGGTAAATGTTTTTCAGCAGTAAATTTTGTCTCGGGTGGAGCCAAGCCCTCTGCTGGGAGATCCCCTCCCCAGTCAACTCCACTGCCCCCCACTAACCCCAGGAGTCCACCGGGTCCCCACTTCGAGACGCTTCCCTGGGCCCTCAGACCCCATCCCTGACACATGCAAGCCGGTGGTGTCACTAGGGGAGCCCCACCTCAACTGGCACGAGCCCCCGCTGAGATGGGCCATGCGCCTCCGGTGTTACCACTGCTGTCCGGGGTGGGGAGACCCTCAAGGTTTCATGAACGAACGAAAAGAAAGCTCCTCCCAGGGACCCCCGGGCCGCAGGATTCTAGGCAGTTACGTCTGTGCAAACCTTTAAAGAAGGGATTCTAATTTGGGGGTCCACAGATTCTTCAGGGAGGTGTTTGAAGCCCACACAAAATGTCGGGTGTGTATTATCTCCACAAGATTCAAAATCCAAGAGGGCTAAGGATGGGCGGGCGCCCAAGGGCCTGTGTCTGGTCAAAGCCTGGGGAACCTACTGCGAGGCCCCATGCGGGCGCCCGGCTGTGCCGCCTCTCACCGTGCCGTCTCTTCTCCCCCCAGCGTCCGCTCTGCCACCATGAGCCCCCTGCTGTGGCCACTGGCCGTCTCTCTCCTCCTGATGTCCGCCTGTGCCGGGAACCCGGGCCTTGGAGAGGGTGACGGGAGCTCCCTGCCAGCGGGTGCCCACTGGGAGCTGCCGCGCAACGGGAGCCTGGGCCCGGGCCTGCTCCCCGCCGACTTCCACAGGGAGAACACGGTCACCGACGACTGGATGGCGGAGGGCGAGGATGACGACTACCTGGACCTGGAGAAGATCCTGGGTGAGGACGACGACTACATCGACATCATCGACGCCGTCTCGCCCACGGATGTGGAGACAAGTGCTGGCAACGTCCTGCAGCTCTTTCAGGGCAAGAGCCGCATCCAGCGCCTGAACATCCTCAACGCCAAGTTCGCCTTCCACCTGTACCGGGCCCTGCGGGACCGGGCCGATGGCGCGGACAACATCTTCCTTGCGCCCGTGGGCATCTCCACGGCCATGGGCATGCTCGCCCTGGGCCTCGGGGGCCGGGCCCGGGCCCAGGTGCTCTCGACGCTGCACTTCCAGGACTTCGTCAACGCGAGCAGCAAGTACGAGGTCGCGACCATCCACAACCTCTTCCGGAAGCTGACCCACCGCCTCTTCAGGAGGAACTTCGGGTACACGCTGCGGGCCGTCAACGGCCTCTACGTCCAGAAGCAATTCCAAATCCTGGATGACTTCAAGACCAAAGTGAGACAGTATTACTTCGCGGAGGCCCAGCCGGCCAACTTCTCGGACCCGGCCTTCATCCTGAAGGCTAACGACCACATCCTCAGGCTCACCAAGGGCCTCATCAGGGAGGCGCTGGCCAACACGGACCCGGCCACCAGTGTGATGATGCTCAACTGCATCTACTTCAAAGGTAAGACAGGGCCTGGCGCCTCCAGAACATGCATGTGACACATGCTTTCAGCACATGGGAGAACGTCAAGAATTGTATCCTGGGGTAGTTAATCCAGGAGACCAAGATGGAAGGCTGCCTCGTAGGACAGGGGTCAAGGAAGGTGGCGGCGAGGTGACAGGTGGAGCCCTGACCCTGTGCTCCGAGCTCACCTGTGAGGCTGTCACTCTTACAAGCATCCCCATTTTACAGCTGAGGCACCGAGGCACAGGGAAGTGAAGTGACGCTCTAAGGGCTCATGGCTAGCACAGGGCAGGGCCATGGCAAGGCCAGAACCATCACACAGCTATGCATCCATCACCCCAATCTACCCCCAAACATCTTCCTTACACTAGAAAGAATCAGAACAAGAATAAGAAATAAAAGTAACAAAGAACACTCATATCATCCCCCCGTCCCACCCTATTTTCATTTAGTTTTTGTCCCCATTTTTCTACTCATCCGTCCATACACTGGATAAAGGGAGTGTGATCCACAAGGTTTTCACAATCACACTGTCACCCCTTGTAAGCTACGTTGTTATACAGTCGTCTTAAGAGTCCAGACTGCTGGGTTGGAGTTGGGTAGTTTCAGGTATTTACTTCTAGCCATTGCAATACATTAAAACCTAAGAGGTGTTATCTATATAGTGCATAAGAATGTCCACCAGAGTGATGTCTGGACTCCATTTGAAATGTCCCAGCCACTGAAGCTTTATTTTGTTTCAATTCACATCCCCCTTTTGGTCAAGAATATGTTCTCAGTCCTATGATGCCAGGTCCAGATTCATCCCTGGGAGTCATATCCTGTGTTGCCAGGGAGATTTACACCCCTGGGAGTCAGGTCCCATGTAGGAGGAGGGCAGCGAGATCACCTGTCGAGGTGGCTTAGCTAGAGAGAGAGGGTCACATCTGTAGCTCTGGAACTTTTAACCTCTTTAAGTTAGAAGAAATGAGGCAAAAATCTTTTAGCATTTGGCCAGAATGGATTTGAGCTTTTTATTTCCTTTCCCAATTATCAGTAAGCAGGAAGATGGTTAGAGGGCTGCAGAAATGTGTCCGAAAACTGTTTGGGTTGTGTAACTGAAGGTAACACCTATAGGTCCTTTTCAGGACAGTTCTGCACTTAAGGGCAGTGGCAGTGGGGAAATAAATGGATGTTTCGTGAGCAGCTATTCTGAGCCAGGAACTGGGGCATTTTTTAAGCCAGGTACCCGCCCCCTCAAACGGTTTGGATTTGTAAAAACCAGAACCTTTCTTTAAAAATGTCCTCACTGGGAAATAGGAGCCCTCCCACGTTGCTGGTGGGAATGTAGACAGTGCGGCCGCTGTGGAAAACAGTTTGGCCATTCCTCACGAAGTACAGAAGTAGCATTTGACCTGGCAATCCTACTTCTTGGTATATACCCCAAACACTGAAAGCAGGGGCTCAGGCAGATATCTGCACACTGTCGTTCACAGCCACCTTATTCACAACAGCCAAAAGGCAGAGGCAACACAAGTGGTCAGAGTGCATCAACAAAACGTGGTGCATTCATACAATGGAGTATTATTCAGCCATGAAAGAAACAAAGCGCTGCTACAGGCTACAATGTGGATGAAGCCTGAACCATGCTGAGCAAAATAAGCCGGGCACAAAAGAAGAGAAATATTGTGTGGTTCTGCAATATTTAGAATAAGCAAATTCATGGAGATAGAACGCAGGATAGAGGCTGCCACGAGCCGTGGGGAGGGGAAGGGGAGTTATTGTTTAATGGGTCTGAGTTTCTGTTCGGGAAGAGGAAAATGTTCCGGAACTAGACAGTGGTGAAAGTGATGCAACACCGTCAATATAATTAACGTTGCACAACTGTCCACTTGAAGTAGTTCCGACGATTTTCATGCTATGCGTATTTTACCACAACAAAAAAGACAGACTGGGGGTGGGGTACGAGAGAGAGGTGCTTGAGAGATACAGTGACAAACAAGCCCTCCCTGGCTCCTGAGCCAGAAGCCCCTCTCCACTCCACAAGCGCAGGGAGACCCCAGGAAGGGGTCACCTTCAGAGCCAGCATGGTAACACCCAATCACACTACTCCGTCTTCTCTCGGCTGCCAATAACCCGGGGACCAGCTACGGCCAGTCCCCGAGGCCTTGCTGGCTGGAAGCTGCAGCCACGGTTTCCCAGGAGCGCAGGCTGTGACGGACGGTGGGGAAGGTGGGGCCAGAGTCCCTCCTAACGTGAATGCCCCCACACTGTGCCTCTGCAGAGCAGGCCCGCCACCCGACAGGAAGAGGGGGCCCACGGAAGGTCGGGGAGTGTGGGAGGGGGCCCGGTTTTTGAGCCCAGCCCCAGGCACTAGGCCGGCTTCTTGGTGGGTAGAAGCAGAAGCTGAGTCTCCAACAAGCTCGGGGGACACGTGCTCACCCTCAGCAGATATGCACCATAGGACGGACGCACACATACCCTTATCACCGTTATAGGGGCATGTTTTGGAACGGAGCAAACCTGGGTGCAAATGCTGGCTTCTGCACTTGTCTGTGTGAGCGTGGCCCGGCCATTTTAACTCCTCTGTGACTTGGTTTCCTCCTCACCTTTACCATGGAGGTGACAACACCTGGTCTGACAGGGCTGGGGTGAGGACTGGGAGAGAGAGCGATGCAGTGCTAAGCTGAGGGCGTGGCCTGTGGTGCGAGCGCCAGGAACGCGAATGAGTGAATCATATTATAACATGAACTTAATTAAGATGCTATGAACCAGGTCTGATGTTCCACTGATGTCTGCCTCACTGCTGTGACCAATTCGCCTAGGGAGGACTTCTGAACAGGAAGAGTGAGACATTTTGGCAGCACTGAAACCCCCAGTCCGGGTCTGTCGGGAACCCCCAGATGCATCCATGAGCCCCGGCTTTAGCCTGGGCCGGGTGAGGGGCAGGCAGAGGAGGGGAGCAGCAAGCCATGGCTGCCGGCAAGGGGCTGGAGAAACGCTCCAATTGTCACCCCCGGAACAGAGTAGCTGGTGTCACAGCAGAGGGTGAAAAGTGCCAAAGGCGGGTTCTCCCATCATGTTGAGAAGGTCCCTTAATTCAGCCCTGGGAAGCGAGGGGACGGAACACTGGTGGCACTGAGCCCTTCACAGATGCCCATCAGAGGAGAGTGGAGTCTGGAGGGATAGTTTTCATCTCCAGCTCCAAAATCTGTCACTGATTTGATTTTAATTTTGAATGCTCTCATCGGCTCATGAACCACAATGAGTAGAGAGGTTGGGGTTCAGGGGGGAGACACAGGAAGGGGATCCCATGGAACAGGGTGGCGCAGTGATTCCCCAGAAGGCAGGCCTGGGGTTGTCACCTCTTAGGGGGCTGATAAGCATCCTACAGAGTGCAGGACAGACCCCCACCCCTGGGATTCATCCAACCCCAAAGTCCAGAGCCCTGCTGTGGGGGAAACATCAGTGGGAGGCAGAGTCAGGGAGAAAGAAGCTGCAGGCAGGCTGGAGCCAGGTGGCTGTTTAAACCTCTTCCCAGAGGCCGCCAGCTCATCCTTCCCAGCTTCTGTGAACGGAACACTGACTTCCCTTCTCGGTGCCTCTATAAAGTGGGGACAACACAAATAGTACCCGTCTCTCCTAGGTGCTGGGGGAGAAAATGGGGTAATCCAGGAAAGGGGCTCAGGAGAGAGCTGCACAGATGGCCCTGTGACTTATAGGCATCTTAAACACCGTTTTCCGAGCTAAAAAATGTTATTTACTTGTTCTTGGATGTGCAGCGCTGCTTCCAAATCCAAAGTGATAGAAACCTTGGTGGCAGCTGTCACCCACACGTCCTGCTGGCCGTACAATCCATGTGAGGGACGAGAACCCCCAGGGCAGAGCTGAAATTAGCGTGAAGCTCCTCGTTTCACCGGCCTAGGCAGGCTCAGTCAGGGTCAGAATCCAGCCCCGAGCTTGCCCTGTCTAGCTAAGCTCTCTACCTCTAGTGCATTGTGAGAATCAGGCCCCGGCCCGCCGAGGCCTTCTGGATTGGAGTCTCTGACGCTGCTCGGGTGTGAGAGTCACGGGTCTAAGGCGCCCTGAGGGTAGCAGCCGTGTTCCTGTCTCACCCGCAGGCTCCTGGGTGAACAAGTTCCCGGTGGAGAGGACGCACAACCATAACTTCCGGCTGAGCGAGCGCGAGGTGGTCAAGGTGCCCATGATGCAGACCAAGGGGCGCTTCCTCGCAGCCAGCGACCAGGAGCTGGACTGCGACGTCCTGCAGCTGGAGTACGTGGGCGGCATCAGCATGCTCATCGCCGTCCCGCGCAAGCTGGCGGGCATGAGGACCCTCGAGGCGCAGCTGGCGCCCCAGGTGGTGGAGCGGTGGCAGAGAAGCATGACCAACAGGTGCACTGAGTGGGCTCTCAGTCTCCGGGGTGGGGGGTCGGGTCACCGGGGGCTTCGCTGCTGTCCAGAGAGGGAGATGCGTGCCAGGGAGCCAGGAGCGGCTGCCCGGGGCGGTCTCGGCCGACTTGGCCCACAGGTCTCGCTCGAGGAAGACAGGCTCGGAGCCTCTGCGAGAAACACCCTGTCCTCTGTGGTGACCTGTCGGGAGGTGACTTGGGGCCCGGGAGGGGCCGGGGAGGGGACAAGCTGGGCTCTGCGATGACACTGTCGGAAAGCCAAAAGGGTCCTGACTCTGCCACACGCTTGTCTGGTGGCACTGAGCCCCAGCTTCATCGCCTGTGAGATGGGGCGACCCCATTACGTCCTAGGGTTGACTGAGAAACAGGGGAAGTGCCTCCCGGGGCCTGGAACCCAGTCACCGTTCTACACGCATCAGCAATCTCCTTGCCCTGCCCCCAAAATTCTCATCCTCTTAACCCAGTAGGGACATGTCAGTCATAACTCTCCTCGAGGGCCACAGCCATGCTTGGCACCTCCCGAGGCCGGCCCCTCTCAGAGGACCCCAGTAGCTGAGATCTGATCGAGTCACTTGACTAGTGACGCACCGTCCTGCTGTTCACCGGTTCCCACATGTGCAGCAGCCTCGTGAGTGGCCACGGCAGCTCACACCTTCATCACTCCCTGCAATTACCATGGCATGGGGGCCACCCGGTCAATTAAGGACGGGCTGACAGAGCCGAGGCCACAACCGAGACTGTTCAGTGCTGCTTGCAAGATACAGGGTTCTTACTTCAGGTACACTGATGGGGTAGCCACCTCCTTCCTTAGCAAAATATTTAATAGATGCCTGACATTAAGAGCCAAGGCAGAGAAGGATTTTAGGCTCCTTCCAGACCAGAAACTTAAACAATCCAGGAAGGGTTCTACCGCTGACCCTGAAGACAGGAAGCGAGTCACACGGTATCAAGGAAATGACCGCATGATGCTAAACGTGTTTGATTTGCAGTACCTGGAATTACGGAGGGACAAAGCCCTCCAGCGAAGGTGCTGGAGGACACTGGTCTTCCCACGTGCTGTGTCAGTTCTGTGGTAAACACAACCCAGAGGTGCAGGCTGTGGCCATTCAAAAGGAAAAGCACGCTTCTTCTGTTCCTTGTTAAACTACTTTTGACTCAGGGAAACCAGGCCCCCTTTCGTATCCCTCAGGACCAGAGAGGTTTTCTTGCCGAAATTCAAGCTGGAGAAGAGCTACAACCTGGTGGAGGCTCTGAAGTCGATGGGCCTCACCGCGCTGTTCGACGGCAGCGGTGACATGGCGGCCATCTCGCCCCAGAAGCTCACCATCGATGTGGTAATCCCCCCACGGCTGCCCGCCCTACCCAGGGTCCCTCCGTCACCCCACACGGCCGCCCGCCCTACCCAGGGTCCCTCCGTCACCCCACACGGCCCCACTGCACAGGCTGGCGGGCGAGCCCCGCTCTTGGGGGCGTGGGAGTGTGGGCGGGCGCAGGCCCTGGGAGGCCAGGGGCGGCACTGCGTTTGCCGGGAAGGCCGAGGCAGGTGCCCACGCGCAGGGCAGGCACAGCCACGCCCCCAGGACCACGCGCTCTGCTGCATGGTGACAGCACTGCTGCATGGCTCAGTGAATCCGTCCCACTCACGGCAACAAAGGGCAGCAGTCCCGAGAACGCAGCACCCAGGCCCTGGCGCTCACAGATGTGCGCCCAAGTGTGGGCACAGGACAGGGGTGGTGGCAGAGGGGCTGTTCTGGCTCCACGTTCTGTGGGCGACACCAGAGTTGGAAGGTATTTACACAACGCACCCTCTTAGCACAAGCACGGCCCCTGACGAGCGAGTCAAGGTACTTCCCAGGGTAATTTCCACTCTCCTGGAACGAGAGGAGAGAGCACTCTGTAGCTATCCACCCCGTGGGCCAGCCGACGGGCTCTGACAACTCTCCGCTCCATTTTCCCACAGTTCAAGCACCAGGGCACCATCACGGTGAATGAAGAAGGCACCCAGGCGGCGGCCGTGACCACCGTGGGCTTCATGCCGCTGTCCACCCAGGTCCGATTCGTTGCCGACCGCCCCTTCCTGTTTCTCGTCTACGAGCACCGCACCAGCTGTCTGCTCTTCCTGGGGAGGGTCGCCAACCCCAACAAGCCCTGAGGGCAGAGGCCTGGGTGTCTGCAGGGGCCCCGCCGGCCACCCGCTGTGATTTTGTTTCCCAGATAATAACGAGAATGGAAATGTTCTGGCATCGCGACTTTCGAGATTTATGTTCCCAACATGGAGCTGAGGCCCACAAGATGGAAGAGCCTGCTAACACTCGAGAAGTGGGTAGGAATCGCTTCTGTGTGTCAACAAGGGCGTGAGCTCACGGAGGGTCACATGACCTGCAGAGCAAGGCGCAGACGGCTCACCATCGGCGCCCCGTGACCCCACCCCTCCATGCCTGCTGCCCTTGACTCAAGGCCTTTCCGGAACTGAGCGTCTCTACACACAGAACACAGGAAATGAGCTGCAGGATCCCTTCTCGGCTGTCCCGGGGATGGCACACAACTGGCACCACCCCCGATGTGCAGAGAAGTGACCTCATGAAATCCGTGGATTTTAACTCTCTTGACACCCGACCTTCCAAATCGACGCTAAACGCCATCTGCACCTCCCGTTACCTCGCCACCACCAGAGGACAGCATGTATACCTGGACACGTTCCCACCCGAGAGGGAAAAGAATAAAGCCGCTTTGTGTATCAGTGATGATGCTCTGTTTCTAAAGCTCAAGTAACTAACAAAAGCCAAATGCCAAGCAGCCAAAGTTCCCAGGGACGATTCAGGCAAACGTCACCTAGCACCATCCACAACCGCCAGACGTGCAGGTTTCCAGGGTCAGGGCGCCGTGTTCTGCTGGGTCCTGGTGCCGTGTAGCTGTCACAGGGTTTCGGAGACTGCCCGAGGGAGCACGTGAGGCAGACGGCGCTGGGCCTAGGTGAGGGGAGCGGGTCCCTGGGTGCCGGGCTCTGGGCCTGGGGCGTAAGCTGTGGTGTCAGCCCAGGGACGCCGAGGAAGGTCCGGTGGCGGGACTGGTGGCAGCGAGCGCAGGCTGGGTGCGAGTGAGCGCCGTCTCACCCCCAGGGCCCTGCAGGACAGCTCCCTCTTCCCCATTTTGCAGATGAGGGAGACCAGGTTCGGAAAGTTCTGAAAGCTGCCCGAGCTGCTGCTGCAGGGAGTGGACATGACGGGATTCCAGGGCAGGGGAGCTGGACCCCAGCATCCACGCTCCCGTCCCCAAGCACCTCGGACCTGACGATACCAGTCTCGCTGGCAGGAGCGGCCACGTGGAGGGTGGGCAGCAGGCCCCGTGAGGGATCCTGCAGAAAGTCTCGCCAAGTCCTCACAGGGCCCTAGAGGCATGTGTGGATTGCCACCCCCTTCTCCCAGCTCTCAGGGGAAGGGTCAGCCCAGGCCAGTGGATCGGGAGCCATGCCCCTGGGCCTCTTCCCTTCCCAACTCCTGCCCCGGGGCCCCCTCTGTCCCCGGCCTCTGCAGCAGCCGCCCACACCCCGCCCTTCTCACCTTGGCCAAACCCGCTGCTGCCACCAACTAAGCCCTCAAATTCCCATTTCCTCCAACTCACTTCAAGAACTCTTCCTTCGCAGCGCCTGTCCTGGGTTCTAACACACACGTGGCTGGCTGCTGCATCCTGCCCCGACCCCTGGCCGTGTCACCCGCAGCCACTCTGCCCCCTCCCCAGCAAGACAACTGCCACGCTTCTGGGGTCACTCCACCCCCTGCCTGAGCCAGCTGGGCCCTCCACACACCTGGGGGTTGGATGCTCTCCCATCTCCAGGCTCCTGTGCGCTTATGTCCAAGGAGAGGCCTCACAGCCCTCACGGAGGCGAAGGACAGAGAGCCACTCATCTAAACACAGGGCGTCTCGGGGCCCCGAGATCTGGCCTCCAGCAGCCCCCGCAGGCCCCCAGGTTCACTCCAACACTCATCAGTGGCAGGAGGGCCCAGACCCAGGTGCCTGCCCCGAACTCACTAGTGCTTCCACCAGACAAGGTGACTCAAGACACTTGTCAAAAGATGCAAAAAATGTCTTTTTCTTGGGGGGGAGGAGGAGGGATGAATACGACAAAAACACATTTAAAAAAACCCTACAAACCTTTTGAAATTAGTTTCTTCCAAAAGGTCCAAGGGGTAACCATAAAGCAAACGTAGGAACCCTCGATCTCTGTGTTCTTGGTTGAGCAATAAAATCAAATATTTGTTCCCTGCCCCACAGCATAACCATTAACTTTTGTTAAAAATACAGTCCCTCTCTCTCCACGTAGAAGGCCATGGTGGAGAGGGGACGCTGCCCTGGGGGTCAGTCCTCCTGACCCCTGGCAGGTGGGGGCAGCTCCCCAAGGCCCTCAGCGGCCCCGTGTGGCTGAGCAGCACCTGCACTCACCTGGTCACCAAGTGGAACCAGGCCCAGCACCCAGCCCAGGTGACCCACACTCGAGCACCCAAGCGCGGCTCCCCCAGAATGTGGAACGTGCCCCCAAGGGTTTTCTCCATGCATTTAATAAACTCTAAATGACAACCACTAGACAGGCTTGAGAGCTCTCAAAGGTCACACAACTCACTGGCTCGCAGGTTGCCCCAAGAACCCCTCTCGATCCTAAACCTGCCCCTCTGCGGAGCCAGCCGCTGGGTGGGTCCCTCCAACCAGGGGCTCGGTGGCCCTCGCCATTCTCCAGGCCCAATGAAAGCTCCACATACACTGGCACTTCCAAGGCACAGCCGAACATGAGTCAGTGTTAACTACAGAGTGAAAAAAAATTTGCTTTTTAGAATGAGGCACTGGGGCCATCAGTGAAAAAAAATGGGGGCTGTCAGAGCAGCCTGGCTAACCTCAAATTCTCCGAGGGCCTGGGAGTCCACCGGCCTCCGGGACGGAAGGGGTAGGCTCCAGGGGACTCATGGAAGCCCGCAGTGGTGTGGGCGCCATTGCACAGCAGGCCTGGCCACCCAGCTCCTCAAGGACGCTCTGTGAAGACGCACGCTGTCTTCACACAGGCCTGGGAGGGGGGCAGGGACCACTCCCCTCCTGATCGGCTGTCTTGTCGGGGAGGGACAGGCAGGAAAGGGGCAGCCCGTGGGCAGGAGGAAGGTGTTCTAGAAAGAGCGTTCCACGAAAGCAGTATGTGATACGCCATAACTAAGGAGGCAGTAAGGAACCCGGTGGTCACTCTTGCCATCCATCTTGGCCAGCTGAACCTGGACCCCTAAGCACCCCGAATTCACAACAAGGACGAACCCTCCAGTGGGGTGGGTATAAGATCTGCTTCCAAGCCCTGGAGAGGGGCCTCTGTACACGAGACACCACCCGTGCCCGAGTCTCCTGGCAGCTCTGCCGCAGGCTGGGCCGCCCCTGGTGCCCCGTGAGAGGGGATGCTGGGGCGGATCGGAAAGGGGAACAAGGGCTTAGAAGAAGGAAGTGAGCGATGCCTGAAAGCAAATGCTCTGCCAGAGGGGACCCGGCTTAGACCTCAAGTGAACACGATTTCTATCAAGTCCTTCAGGAAGAGACGGAAACAGGCTGAAAACTGGATGCAGTGATGTGGGCTCTTGAGCATCGCCCTGCTGCGGCCAGAGGCCGAGCCACGACCACGAGCAGTGCTGCATCCGGTGGACAGAGCTGGCCCCCAGGTCCAACTGGCCACGCTGCACCAACAACACCCCCGAGGAGACAGGGGCTGCAGCTCCACGGCCCCCAGGCCAGCGAGGAGTGACAGGCAGGGGAAGGCTGGGGGCAGGACACTGGAGCCGGCCTTGGTCAGGGTCCAGCCCGAGACCCAGAGGATGAGGCGGGAGGCAGCGCGCGACGCAGGAGCCACGCGAGGGACCGGGACCTGCTCCCCAGTCGGTCAGCGAGGAGGCTTGGGGAACAGAGCAGGGCGGCCACGGCGGGCACCCCGGCGGCACACATGGAGACAGCCACAGCCACACAGCCCCTGGGGTCCCTAAGGAGCACTTTTCCATGGAATTTTCTGGGTGTCAGGGGGCCACACACACACACACACCCAAGCACAGCATGCGGTGCTTCCAGCCACTCGCCAGCATGTACTCACCACCGCAATCACGGGAATGAGCACACCCAGGTTCCCCGCACTGCTCGAGGCCTGCAAGAGGACAGAAGCCACGTCACCGAAGAGCTGGTGCTAACTTTACTTAAAAGTAAAAAACACAAGAAGGTATTACAAAGAGTCGAAATTCCTTAATCAAAAAGAAACAAGGATATGGGGATATACATCTAAAGGTGTTCCCCCAGCTTAATTCTAACAGTCAAGAAATGGAAACAAATGTGTCACAGTAGAACGATTACATCCATCATGACACTTCTGCACAATTAAACACCAGGCAGCTGTTAAAATGAGTCTTATGATCACTAAAGACAGCCCCTAATGTTTATTAATGAAAGGTCCTTGGTCAGCCCAGAACTAACCCACCCCAAATTCAAAGTTATCTTGATAACTGAAGCTGGATCTGACCAAAATGGGCCCGTGTGACAGGCACAGTAGCTTACACTTGAGCGTGCACATCGCCGACACCTCACTGTAACACTAATCACGCCCATCACCATATTAAGGCCGCCGTTTTCTTGCATATGTTCTGTGACTTGTCAGCAATCTTCACAGGCTCAAGAATTAGATCACCTCTAACCTCGTCACCTTCAGCCACTGTGCTCATTATGCTAAAACCTGCCAATGTGTTGATGCTATAAAACTACCACAGTTGCCGCAGTTTGGGGAGACATTTTTAGGCCCACAGGCCGTCTGATCTACTCTGTGCCTTGCAGTCAACTTCTCTCTTGGGAACCTGTGTCTCAGGAATTGGACATTTGAACGCATCAGGCAGAGAACCCACCACTTTTGATCAGCATCAATAAGAAAAATGGCCCACGTGACCCACCCAAGGGGAGATAACGGGGCAAGAGGTTTAACCTGTCTCAACCCGCCCCCCAACCTGTCTGTACGGGGAGTGAAGGCATGGCGTTTGTCTGCCCCCTGGCCTATCTCCCTTGGATAGCCTGGGATTGGCCATCTCCAGCCTCGTGCTGTTCCTGTGTCCCCGTGAAGGGCTCAAGTCCACCCTGGGCACAGCCCCCCGCCCGGGGGCCATCACAGCTGAGGCAGGAGGGGAGGAGCCCAGGAGGGGGCCGCTCCCTGCCCCCGCCCCCGCCCATGCACTGAGCCCGTCACCCGACCAGGGAGGGCCCTACCTTCAGGGCGGGCCCCTTCTCGCTGGCCCTCTCGCTGGCCCGCTTGCCTTCCAGCCCCAGCTGCACGAACAGCTCCAGCAGGTTCATGAGCAGCTCGTCCACCAGGTGCTCATCCCGGATGTTGGCCGCGATGTTGGCCAGGGCGTTGATGACAGCCAGCGAGCAGTGCCTGAGGAGGGACGCCACGGGGTCAGGGCACAGCCCCCCAGCCCCCCATGCCCGCCGCCCACCTCTGAAATGTACTGGGCTGTCCCTCACCCCCACACGTCACCGTCCCTGCTCTGCACCCCGACGACAGCAACACTGCCGGGGGTCTGCCTGCTCCCCCAGCCCACCCCTGTGCCACCCCGCAGGCACCTGACTGCTCGCAAAATTACCCAAACTCACTTGCACAGACATGAGGCCCCTCCAGACCCAGGCCCTGCCACTCCCCAGCGTAAGCCCTGGTGTTCTGAAAATCGCCCGCTGCTCCTGATTTCTCAGGAGTTCTGGGCGGTGTCTCCCTTCCGGCTTCTGCACACACTGTTCCAGGAGTGGTGAGGGGGCATGGGGGGTGGAGGGTACCGGGGGAGCTTGGAGTCTGGCTGCCCAGCTGCCCCAGGGTGGTCACACGCTGGCACCTGGGGAGGGGTCCAGTGCCGAGTGCTGCAGCGGCAGACGCCGTTATTAAAGGCCCCCGTGTAAAGCCTCTCCTGACCCCAGAAGGGAAGGACCACTCGGCTCCATGCGCCACTGCACTCGGACAGGCAGCTTTCAGGGCCCGGGACGCACACTGTGCCGTGCGCCCAGCTCTGCTTCCCCCAAGGACCGTGTATTTTTGCACCCCAGCACCAGCACAGGGCCAGGCGCTCAGCAGCCCTCCTGAAAAGCGAGCGAACAGGTCCCAGGAGGTGATAAACAGCCAAGTGACAGGAGCCCAAAGCACTGCTGCAGGCCCCAGGCCTATGTGGGCCGCTGGGCCTGTTCTGAGCTCTGCCCAGGCCAGTCCTCAGAAGAGGACAGAACCCAAACCCTGAGTGAGGCTGTTTCTCAGGGAGCTGAAACAAAGGTGAGGGGAGCCCAGCTGAGCTGCTGGCAGGGGTACAGACCTCCATCTGGAAGCCCAGGGATTTTTAAGGGCCTCAGATAAAATAACTGGCAACTGCCCTGGGTCTGGCAGATCTCACGCTCCCCAGTGAGGGCTGACACCAGAGGCCCTGGGGGAGGCGCAGGGTGGAGGCAGTTGGGCAGCGTCGGCGGGCAGGGCGGTGGGGTGCAGCTAACCAGGCACATAGTGACACCCAAGCCATCCCTGCCCGTGTGCCCCACCCCGGACAGAAGCCCCTGCACAAACGAGGACATCATCAGCCCCGAGACGGTGGCCCGAGACCCTGCCCGAGGTGGGTGGTCTGCAAGGAGGCAGTGTGCCCCACGGCCAGGCCTCCATGGACACCTGCAGCTCCTGTTCAGGTCGGGGCACAAAGTATTAAACCGGCCTGAGGCTGAGGAGAGGGACGGCAGCCTCTGCCTGAGGAGCCACCTCGGGGAGAAGGCCGGGTGTGAGCAGGAGCCTGTCCATGCTCAGCCTCTTCTAGAGGATGTCACGAGTGGGAGGGCTGGGGCAGAATGAGTGACAAGAAGCCAAAGTGCCCTGTGAGTCCGGGACGTTAAAACTGACACGTGAGACCCCGAGGGCCGGTGGGAACCCTGCCCTGGGGAGCACCGCCCCTTGCTTCTCGTAAGCAAAGGAATTCTCTAGAAGCGATAAAATGTCTTGGGGAAAAATAAGCCCCACGAGAAAACTGACTGCTTCAGAAATGACCGTGCTCCCCTCTCGTGAGCCGCAGCAAGGCTGCGAGGGGACTCCTGCACCAATGCTACATGCACAGCTGCACATCCGAGGCCTGGGCACGTCACAGGACGCATCCCTCGCTAATGCTGAGGGTCCACACACAGCTCCAAATGGAAGGACTCACCCCCAGGCACTTCCCTCCAACTGCACCAGCCTTAAGTCACTGTTACCCTCCACAACACTCGCCGATGCCCGGCGTCCTCCCAGTGGGCCGCCGCCCCCACTCGCCTCAGGGCCGATGGTGGCACTGCCTGGCATGGAACACCCGGCAAGGGACACGTGGCCCGGCAGGCTGGCCTGAGGACCAGGGCCAGCCCCACACTACCTCCAGCAGCAAAGCTGACGTGGCCTGCCCGGCACAGACACCTCAAGGCAGCCCGGTCACCGGCTCCTTCCGTGGGCCCCAGAGGTAGCCAGATTCTGCCACTCACACGCGGCGCAACCCTGGGCAAACTTTTAAGTCTTTGCCCCTCGGTTTACAATTCCTTCTCCATGGGGTTGTGGCAGGAATTAAATACTCAGTCTGGCACCCAGAAATCACAGAGCAAGTGAGAGCTGTTATAAAAGGGCACTCCTTACAGGCGAGGACGGGGACGACTGTTCTGGGTGGCTTTCTGGAGGAGGAGGTGACCGGAGTTGGAAGCTGGAGAGGGGCCAGCATGGGGAACAGGAACCCCACACGCAGCAGGGCTGAAGAGCAAGGAGACGGAAGGGAGGGGCCGAGGGGAAATGGCAGGAGCAGGGACCGGGAGGCAGGAGGCGAGGTGGGAGAGGCGTGGGGCCGGGAGGCAGGAGGCAAGGCAGGAGGGGGCGTGGGGCCGGGTATCGGTTTTGCTGCTGAGGCCAGGACGGACTGAGGACGGGACTGAGGCTGGCCTCACAGTGGTGCAGGGAGAAGGCGGAGGATGTGCCAACAACAAAAACTAAAACAGTGATGCACCGAGATGCAGCCTCCACTGAGGCGTACGTTGTGCCAGACTCTGTTTTGAACACTGTACAGGTGTTGGCTCACTGAACCTGACCAACGGGAGGCCAGCGTCATTTCACTCTGGAGGAAAACGAGGCACCGAGCGGTTCGGCATCACTGAGGCCGACAGCCATGCTCCTACCCACTGCCCTACACTGACCGGGAGAGGCTCGGGGAGTAAGGGCTGGATTTCACCGTCAGGCAGCGAGGCTTTCTGTCTGGGTGCCGAGCAGGGGTGCCAGCAAAAGGGCTCTCCCTCCAACTCCCCCACCTCTTAACCTCCTTCCGACTTCGCCTCCCGTCTCTCTCTTCGACTTATCCGAACACCCTTGTGAGACCCTCCAAGCAAAGATACACACGTCCCTGTCCTTGAGGCATTCCCAGCTAAGGGCAAGCAACAGACAAGGAAGCCCATCTATCTCGGCTGGCAGAAAAAACTGTCAACTTTATGAAATCTGGACAACTCCCCACCTTCCAGGTGGGAGGACTGGCTAGGTGAGCACAGCCCTGCTCCAAACAGAAACCACGCAGGCTTCGTACAAGGGGACGAGTGTGGGGATGTGTGTAGTGTGGCTGACCGCACTATGGAAGAGGGCCGGCCAGCAGCAGGCAGAGCCAGCCGTGCTGACGGGGCGAGAGGGCCAGAGTACACAGGCACCGAGGCCCAGGGCCACTCCAGGGATGGCTGCTCGTGTGCCTTCCCTGCCCTGCCTCGCCCGTGCACGCACTGCCTTTGTGAGAAGGAAAGCGTACCGAGGGGACTAATTCCCACACCGTGTGTGTCCAAAGGACGCCGTGCGCTACCCTGGTTTAAGGGGAGAGGGAGGCCCAGGCGAGCGACCTGTAGCCGTGGTCCTTGTAGTCTTTTGTGGCCGAGTACACGACCGAGCTGGCCTTCACGCTGATCTGCTGGAACAGGTTCCACACCTCCTGATAGATGTATTGCTGGAACGAAACAGAGACACTGTTACCGTGCTGTCGTCACATCCCAGAAACACCTCCCGGGGCACAGAGGACGCTCCTGTGGTCACCGCACCCTAAGGGCCTAACAAAGCCTCCACTTCAGAAGCTGTAAGCAAACCTCACGTCAAATCCTATTACATGAGGTGGGCTGAAGCCTCTTTCTCCCTGGCACCTGTGGAACCACCTACACTCTTCTCTTCTAGCTGAAAACATCTCATCATTCCGTGTCAGGACCGGACGAGCATGTCGCTCGTCTGCAGGGCCCAGTGGAACCTGTATTTTGATGCTCTTCACGATTGAGGAGTGTTGAGGCTGGCGGGTGACAGCCGGGGCTTCCTTACATTTCCGGTGATGACTAGGCAGCCCAGCTGGTCGATGATGAGCACGTCGAGTGGGGAGGGTGGCTGGCAGAACTTCTGCTGTAGGATCTGCAGGATCGGCTCCATGACCTTGGGCGTGTCCCTCAGGGCCACAGCGATGTGGCCCAGGGCCCGGATGGTGTGGTCGGGGATCAGGTGTGCGTCCCTGCGGAGGGCAGAGGCAGCTGGGCATCAGGGACAGCCCTCCCGGGAGCCGCTGCACCGAGTGTGGAGGCGGCAGCCAGGAGCTTCCGCCACCAGGCACCGGCTGGAGGACAAACACCTGTCTCTGCTCCGAGATGATGTCCAGGAGGTACCTTCCCAGTCGGCGTCACCTTAGACCCCGTGAGGCGCCCCACCCAGCAGGAAGGAAGGACGCACAGACATGCACAGCTGCAGGGGCCCCCGCCTGGAGGGCCGGGGACGTGCCAGGGATGGGACGTACTTGTCGCTCTCCTGGGAGATGTAGAGCCGGTTGGAGAGGCTGGCCAGGAAGGCCTCCACGATGACCGGGTCCACCGTCAGGCCGGCCTTCAGGCACCTGGGGGGCCGGGAAACCACACGGCGTCAGGCAGCAAAAGCCCTTGGAGTCTAATTTTTCCTTTCTCAAAGTGTAAAGTGCTGCTCTGAACTTCTCCCCAGAAAGCTGAATGACAGTCATTACCCAGAACTGATTCACGGAACTGGGACAGACTTCGCCCACTTGGGAAGTCTCTCGACTGGCAATGCCAGCTTCGTTATTCTGCCCACGTTTCCTGCGGAATTTCACATTAAAGCTAATTCCAGTTTTAGAGTTCCTGCACCATTCCTTAACACGATTCACAGTAACTGATTTAAAAGTGAAAGAGCGCCAAGATAGCTGTGGGAATGTTAAAATTATGTATCAAGATCTTACTGGTGTGAGAGGTGACCAGGAAATGGAACGGGAGTACAAAATGGGTAGGTGATGCTTAAGGTGTGCAGAATTTTTAATTAGGTTTATTTTTAAATGCTTGGAAATGGATAGAGGTGATGGTAGCACATTTGGTGAGTGTAATTAAAAGCAATGAACTAGATGATCATACTGTGAACGGCTCACTGTATACCATGGATGATTGTATGTTATGTGATTGTGTTTGAATGAAACTGAATTAAAAAAATAATAAAAGGGAAAAAAAAAAAAGCAATGAACTATGTGGGTGATGTGGCTGACGGGAAGATTAGAGTGGAGTTGGTCACAGAAGGAAAGCTGGAGGATAAAACGGGACCGTATAACGCAGTGAACCCTGTGGTCAATGCTGGCTGATTGCCAGTACAGATACAAAAATGTTCTTTCATGAATTACGAGAAATGTACATCATTACTACAAGGAGTTAGTAATAACGGCATATGGGAAATATTGTACCTATTGCAAACTATGGACTACAGTTAACAGCAATATTTTAATAATCTCTCCCCAACAGGAACAAATGCACCACGCCAAGGATAAGGGTTAACAATAGCAGGGCAAAAGGGGCATGGGATGTTTTGTTTGTTTGGAGTAATAAAAACGTTCTAACATTGACTGTGGTAAGGGATTCGCAACCATGCAATGACACCGTAAGCCACTGACAGCACACTTTGGATGGACTGGATGATATACGAATAAATCTCAACAGAACTCAAAAAAAAATCTTACTAACGTAGAGAAATGCTGATGTTATAGAGTGAGGAAAACCAGAAAAGCCTATCAGAATGTGAAGTTGTCTGAGGTACGTCTTGCTCTCTGATTTGGCGGCTGACTTCATCTTGCTCTCGAATTTGGTGGCTGAGAGCAGGGAGCCACAATTCAAACAGGGAGAGAGGCATTTTGATGTAAACGAGTCTGGAGAGCGATGGATACTTGATCACACACAATTTTGCACCAGTGTTAAAAATAACTTCTTCTCTTTCTGCTTTTCCATATAGTTCACATTTCCTACAATAAGCAGTTTTTTATTACATCTACCATCAGGAAAAAAAAAAACAAGATGCTTTGTTTTTTAAAATACATAAGAATTCCCCTTTTTAGGTAAAGTGTGGGTTTGGAATAGTCAGAAATCAGCTGTAATAAATTAAAAACGTTTCCTATTTTGCCAGGAGCCCCCCCGTGGCTGGCGGCCCACCTGCAGATGTTGTCGATGGCAATGTCCCGGAGCTGCTCGTACATGGAGGGCTGGTTCTTCCTCCCCGACATGACGCTCAGGGTCGGCTCGGCATGCTCGTTGGTTACGCTGATTTTTATATCGTTGCCGGCAACTAAAGGCAAAGCCAAATACATTAATGGGGTAATCCTGCCACTTTCCACCCTCTTCTTCACAATTCAAAAACTAAGGATACGCTAACTGTGCTTGGTTTATAAGAGCAACCGCTATAAAAACATGTAACCACACATTTCAGACATAGAAGGGTCTGAGGCCAACAGAAAAGACAAAATGAACACACCCAGATTGGAAGGAAGTATATGCAGGCTGCAAAGCAACTAGGATAAAGCCAGCCAGTTCCTAAGGAAGCGCTCGAGAGTGCTGCTGAGAGCCTGTGTGCCCAGCCCCGGCCGCGAGGCGTCCTCCAGCCGACGGGGAGAATGGACGTGCACCGGGCCCGGGAGCAAAGTGGAGCCCGAGAGCAGGGGCTGCAGGGCCGGGCCTCTCGCTCACTACAGGGTCTGTGGCTGGTGTCTCCCTTTCTCAGGGTCGGGGTTTCTTCATCTGAAGTCAAGGACAAAAGTGCCCACCTTACTAGAAGCTCTGCAGGGGCCCTGGCTCGGGCAGGGGTTTAATTAGTGTTGGCAGTGGCTGGGTCACTCAACTTGCTGTGGGCAGTCTCCCTGGCTGTACAGACCTAACACACTCTCACGGGACAGCGGGGGATGCAGTGGGAGAGGACATAGGAAGCTTTCGGCCCAGCGTGTGGGACACGTAACTCTCACCCTTCAGACTATTGCAGTGAGAGCAGGTGTCACAAAGATCACGGGGTACAGGGGGCCTTTGGAGGTGGGGATTTCCGGGGCAGGGTGCGGGAGGGAAGGCCGGAGGCTGTGTGTTAGACGCACGGGCACAGGCTGTGAAGCAGGAGTGGGCCGAGGGACGGGGGCACTGAGCACACTGCTGGCCCAGGATGGCCACAGTTTATAAAACCTGCTGGGCTGCTGCCTCGAGGCCCCAGGCCCCCGTTACCTGTGTGAGACTGACTGTGGTACTTGTAGAGCTTCACCAACACCGGTGACGGGATGACCAGGAAGTCACGCAGGGAGGGTGTGACGGAGTGCACCACCATCGGGAACCTCTCGCACAGGCGGCCCAGGCCCTGCAAAACGGCACCCGTCACCAGCCCGGGCAAGGGCCCAAGCCTGACTGGACACACGTGAGGCTGAGACTCCCAGCGGACATTCGGGGCCCATTCAGGGAAAAATGTGCCCATTCCCGCTGGAAGCAAATGACAGCAATAAGGGCACAAACTATGATTTTGGAACTGCAGTGGATGTGGCGTCTCAGCCAGGGAACACTACGCTCTGCTGGCCTTAGGAGAGCCCGCCTGCTGCATGGCCTCGGGGACAGCCTGGCGAGGACACAGCACCCATAGCGAGAGGCCCCGGCAGCTCCCTCAGAGGCTGGCTGCACCCAGACTGGCCCTTGCTGTGGCCATCCTGCTGGGATGGAGGCCTCAGGCCCCGTGTGTGACCCATGTTCCAGACAACAACGTTGGCTCTGCTGCCAGGGCAGCACGTTTGCCACCCACAGCCTCAACGGTGCAAGCAAAGGCGGCTCTGGGGGTGGCATTTGGGTCCCTAGCATCAGGGAGACAGACCTGCAGGCAGCAGACAAGCAGGGGCAGGTGAGCCATGATGACTTTGCTGGAAGTCTTTGACTGCAGCTTCTCCGAGAGCTTGATGCAAAGGTTTTCTGCCCCTTGATTCAAAACCAGAGGAGAGCACGGATGGAGAGCAAAGGCCAACGTTTAGAAATCACTTACTCACCAATGAGTCTTGTAATCTAATTAAACCCCTGAGCATGTACACCAGGAGTGGCTGGAGGTCGGCGCCCTGAACTCGGATCACCTCTGCGCTCCTCTCCTGCTACTTTAAAAGTGCTTCCCTGCACTGTGCGCGATGGCCATCTCCTCTCGGCTGCCCCACAAGCCTCTGGGGCCTCCACGGTGGGGCTCTGTACACAGGAGCCATTGGGCAAATCTCTACTACACTTCACCCTCTGGCTCTGAGCTCCCA
This sequence comes from Bradypus variegatus, assembly GCA_004027775.1. NCBI lineage: Eukaryota > Metazoa > Chordata > Mammalia > Pilosa > Bradypodidae > Bradypus > Bradypus variegatus. Next base: position 7,920 of record PVKY010001073.1, on the reverse strand, counting down.
CTTCTCCACACACAAACTTAGAGAACCAGTGAGAAGTAGTGGGGAGATCACACATGTCCTCATCGCCCCAGAGGGTCCCCATTCCCCAAGTCCAGTGTCCCCTGAGCTGGAACAGGACCCAGAGTTCCCTTGGCACAGGCTGCTGGGCCTCCCCACTCGACCACGTGCACTGGTGACAGAGCCAAGCATTTCAGAAGCTGTTTCTGGGGACCGGTTTTAAGAATGACTCCGAGGCGCACCCCGGGCTCACACAGAGGGTGGCCCTGGCTGTGGGCAGGGCCAGGCAGCTCAGCTCACCCTGCTCGTCCTTCACGGCCCACACCATGAGGTCCACACAGGCGGCGCTGGCCTGGCAGCGCAGCTTGAGGGGGCTCAGCTCACTGTGGACCCGGTCTGCCTCGTGCAGGATCTTCTGCAGCTCCCCCTGGCTCGCGTTGAACTGCTCCAGCACGAAATCATGGATCTCCTTCACGAAGGAGGTGGGGAGGTCTGTGGGGAGGAGAGCAGCACCATAGTCAGATACCAACAACAACACACCAAAACGTACAGGCAGTGGTGGGAACACTGTTTCCCTCTCAAACAAAACCCCACGAGCTCCAAGAACGGCCACTGGGAAGAGCCTGGAGAGGCCGTGCCTATTACACACCTGAGAGCCACGCTGGGTGCTACAAAGTCAGTACACTACAACCTGACTTGATGAGACACTGAGATCAGGATGTAGCACCCCTGGCACTGGTTCCGTGGACAAAGGGAAGTCAGTCAGTTACCAGATAAGGGCAGAACCTGGCTATGGCTCGAAATAGAGAAGTTCCTGGCTACGGGGCTGCATCTTGGGAGTGCCCACAGTTGGCAACATTTTCAAACCGTCATCTTGGGGCCTAAAGTCCAAGAGAAGTGCTGTGATGGGCATGAGCCAGAACCGGCCAAGGAGGCCAGCAGCGCAGCACATTCTGGCAAGGTCAAGAAGGGAGGATGTGAGGGGCTCCCAGGGGCCTCGGCAAAAAGAACCTAAACCTGCGGTGGCCCCGACTGGACTCAACTTCCCAGGAATTCTCTGAAGGGGATTAGGAAGACAGTTGGGTAATTTGCCGTACCTCCACATCATGGACTATTATGTGGTCACCAAAAATTATACATTTACGAAGAACAGTTAATGACATGAAGGAAAAGCTTAGGAAGAAAGTTAACAACCAAAAAATACACAAATGAGAGCCTGGAAGGAAATGTGCTAAGTTTTCTGGGGAGCATGCTGAACTATCAGGATCCCACCTCTCAGCTATAAGATTGTGAGTGCCTCCTTTCTTATTTTTTAAACCTTCCAGAATGTCTAAAGTAGACAAAACTGTAAGCACGATTATGACGATACAACAAACCTGTGTTTGAACATCCTGAGGAGCCCAACCGAGAAGGCCCTCCAATGGCACTAGGGTTGCAGGATCCGGGAGATGTTTTTCTCCTCCCAGTTTACTTTTCCCCAAATTTCCGGGGTGCGGCCATGCCACTAGCATGTGTCTGTCGGTGGCTCCGGCAGGGGGCCCTGGCTCATGGCACACACTCACGCTCACGTGCGCTCACCCTGCAGGTGGTACAGCGTGTCCCGCAGCATCTTGAACATGGCCACGTAGAGCGGGTCACCGAAGGCCGTGTAGTAGAGCTCAGCGGTGGGGGTGGCCTGCAGGGAGACGTGAGCACGTGACCACAGGGTAGCGGCTCTCCCCTGCACCTCCTGTCTCCTGAAGGATTCGTTATGCAGGTGACTCGGTGTCACGTGCAGGAAACCCATGGGTACTGACCCATCACTTGGAACACGGCGGTTCTTCTATTCCCTGCTGGAAGCTTCGGGCCAAGGACAGCTGGGGGCCCAGTCACCTGCACCCCGGAAGGGAGACCCACCTTCCCCTGCTCTCGCTGAATGATCGGCCCTGGCCTGAAGGGGATGTGGGAGGAGGGGCCGGAGGAAGGCAGCAAGGAAACAACCAGACCAGTGGATTCCACCCCGTCCCTCACCGAGCAAGGGACACCTTCATATTCAGCTTACGTTTCACGATTTAAACTCATCTTTAATTATTCTTCAGCGATCTATAACATGGCACTATTTTTCTGCCAGGAAAACAACTCATACAAAGCCTAATGAGGCAGACCTTAACTTGAATGCATTCCCAGTTTAGCAGGACAGAAAGGCACCGTTAGCCATCACTCGTGACGTGTACTAGAACAGACAGGTGTGAAGGTGCTTGCTCGGCACATACAGGTGAGGGACATGAGAAGCAGGTGCATGAGTGGTGGGGAGGGGAGTGTGGAGCCAGGCTGGCGGAGAGCATGGGCAGCACGCAGGTTTGCAGGGGCACAGACGATGAGAGCTGCTGTGAATGGACTGCCTTTGACGAGCGCAGCTCAAAGCTTTACTGAGACCCATCTCATGCAAGCCTCACACCCGCTCCCAAAGGGTGGACAACAAGGGAGAAAGTGCCAGAACTGTGCTCCTCAGACAAGAATCTGCCCAGTGGTTATGTCAAGTATCTGTCAGGAGCTCGCCGACAGCCAGTGCAGAGCTCTTCAGCACGGAAGGGTCCCTGGAGTGTCCCTCCCGCTACAGCCCTAAGCCCCAGGAGTGCCGGGGGCTTGGCGAGAGCAGGATCACTAAGCTTAAACGAGGAGGTGTGGACCCAGCACAAGGCCGAGGCAGTAACCACCTGGCAAATGAGACTCTCTCTGGAATCTTAACGCTCAAAGGGAGACTGACCCAAATGTCCCGAGATTTTTAGACCCCCCGGCACCGTAACTTAATGATTTTATGAATAATGCTGTAGTTCTTGGCTCCAAGTATGTTAAAGACAAAAAGTTCCCTGGGCACCCGCCTCTCACACTTAGAAGCCAGGGGCTATCGTGCCTGGAGAGTGCAGCTCCAAGCCCAGAGAAGGGGCTCTGGAAGTGCCGAAGGGGCAGGGAAGACGAGCAGGCACCGCTCCAAGTCAGACAGGGGAAGTCGGATCCCCGCTTGGCTGTGGGCGAGCGAGGGCACACTAGCCAGGTCTCTCTTCTCACCCGTCCAACCACGAGGTGATGTAACCAGCAGATCCTGGCATGGCACCCAGCGAGAGCAGCTCTCCGAGGCCAGTGGGAGGTTACGGTGCATGATAAGGGGAGTGGAACTGAAAATTCACCGCCTAACCTGCGTCACCATGGCCCCAGGATCTTCCCATTTTTTGCTCATAGATGTCTAAGTCGGGCTAATCTCACCACGATGCCCCCCGAGGTACGTACCTCCAGGACGCCAGCCACCATGGCGTCCAAGGATTTGAGCACAGGCTCTTCCACGATCTTCTTCACCTACCAGGGAACAAAACCTCATGTCAAATTCCCCACACAGGCAGTGAGGAGGCACGGCTGCCAGCTCCCTTCACCAAACACCAGACTGCGCCGATGGAGGAAGCACGCAAGCTCGCGTGCTGAAGGTGGCGATGGAGACAAGAGATCAAGGGCGCACAAATGGCGGCTGTGCGTGAGACGATGCCCACAGAGTGCCTTAAACTCAGCTGTCACTTGGGATTTTTCCTACCCTAGATCCGAATGACATAAAAACAGACAAAAGGGACCAGCTCCCTCGCGTTGCCAATGGAGGATCCCCACTTCCTGGAGGTGAAGTGTTCAGCCCCAGCTACTGCTGGCTTTGCGCCTGCTCACTGCTAACAAGCACAGCTGCAACTCTGCCTTCCAGGCTCCCCTCCCGACGTCAAGGCCAGGGTCTCGGCCAGCCCTCGGGTGCCAACAGCTCCCTCCTGGCCCCCGGGCCTGGCTGCACCAGCTAAGTGCACATACAGATACCCACTCTTAATGCCACCCACTCTCCGAATCTGCGCTTGGCCCAATAATAAACTGTTCTCTCAGGGACAGGAAAACCTGACGAAAGTGCTGCTCAACTGCCACACTTTGAAATGTCGAGATGACGGTAAACAACGTGCCAGGAGAAGAAAGAAAAAAACTGCCTACAAGAAAACCTGGAAAGTTAAGATACACCCAGGCCACCATTCACTCCGGACACGGGCACTGAGGAGCAATTTTGGAAGTCTTCCTTCTTGATTTATACTTCAAAAGTGAGGGACATCCCCACACACTCCAGGTGTTTAGTAGTTCACTCTGGTCCCACCCTCACTGATGACCACTGGGCTAATGTCCCTCCCACCTGAAGCCTGAAGCCTTGCTCTCTGGGTGCCAGCTACTGGGCATACGTCACAGAGGTCAGGGCTGCTCTCCAGCATGGGCGCTGGGCTCCATGGCCAAGTCCACATCCATCCCACCAGGGACGTGCCTCGCTTGCAGGGGGGCTCGCTCCCACCCATTCTTCCCCAACGGAAAGTCTGGCCTTTAGTGTCTGTCCATGATGATGTCTCACCCCTGCCTGCTCGGCTGTGTCTTTCAACCCACCTCAAGCTCCACCATGATGTGAAACCTGACCTGAAACTGTCCACTCCAGGACTCGGATGACAGCACCAGGGCCTTCCCCGGCTCCACCTCCTCGCTACCCACACAAGAAACCTGTAGGTGTTTTGAATGAATCTAAACAGAGCAAACCCTGAGTGGGAGTAACGTAAAACAGAAAAGCAACGGCCTCAGATTCAGAACCCCTGGGCTGAGCTTTGGCCTGGCCCTTGAATGGGGGGCTCCTGGGTCTGACCGTGATTTTGTTTCCTTCCGAAATGCAGATTCATGGCCTGCGCCCCCCACAGATGCCAGAAGGATCAACTGACAAAGCCTGGCATACTGACTCCAGGAACGTTACCCGACTTCGTCTTCAGCCTGAGGGTTTATGACTACTCACTCGTCTTCTGACATACAGGGGCGCTGAATTTTTCTTTTAAAAAAATACAGGTTTTTGCCACCAGCTAGCAGTTTTACCGACTGATATGCGGGTCATCTGTTTATCATCCCCGCTCTGCTTACCAGGTTTAAGAGTTCCTGAAGCATTTCTAGTGGAATGCTGAACTCCTTGTAGGTGACACCATTGAAAAGAGGGGAGACTGCGAAGCTGGAACTGACGGTGGAGAAATAGTAATCTGGCTCCAGGGTGCTTCCATCAGGCAGGTAGGGGACTGACGGGAGAGAAACAGGTAAGTGAACAGCAGTCACACAGGCTCAGGAAGGCGTCCCCAAACTGGTTCCCTCAATAACCAACGAATGCCCACAATCTGCTTTTGTATCTACTCCAATTCCGCACTTGGCCGTTTAATTATAAGAAAAGAGTTATAATTCTCAAATCCTTGAGAACGCATCTTGCTTAGGTATTTCAGGTTCAAGGCTCAGATATGATCACGTCCTAAACTTTTCAACTTAGACAAAATAAGCTAACGTTGGGGGAAAAGGAATTGCACCTTCTTAAATGCTGAGGCATCCCCAGACCCTCAGAGATATTTTACCACCCAAATTAGAACATTCTCATTTCACTATGAGAAATTCCAAACCAGAACAAAAGTAAAGATGTTCAGTCATCCAACACTTCCTTGTAAACGTGAAACACAAATCCTGTACTTCTTTGAAAATCCAGGAGTAAAATTGACGATGGAGGAGGGATGTGGGAAGAGGGTGGAGCAGGGAGCTCCAGGAATCAGCATCTGCACAAAGACTACTAGTAAACGGGTGGAAACTGAGTCACCTACTTTGGCGCTCTGGAGTCTAGTGGAGCATTTGTGCAGCAGCTGGGGAAGGCAAGGATGAGGAGGCCAGTAAGCTGCCATAAGTACCGGTGAACTCCCCCCATTCCCCAGCGGCATGGCAGGCAGCAGCGGGGACGCAGCCCGGGCTCCTGGTGCGGCTCCCTGGTACCAAGACGGGCTAAAGGACCTGGGCCCCATAACCGTGGTGCAGTCGTGGTCTGACTTGTGATCACAGCTTTTGGGGGCTGGCTCTGAGGGCAGCCATCCTTCCAACTACCCACAGGCAAAAGCGGCTGAGGATTCTTAAAAAGGTGGTACCTGTTTTTGTTTTCTTTTTTTAACTCTCTTTTCTGTTTCCATTCCCCATATGAGAGTAAAAATACTTTGGAAGTCACAAACTGACAGCTGTAGCCCTCAACAACAGCAGCAAAAACCTAGCAATGCTAGGAGCAGGGGAACGACATTTCTAGAATTATAACAACATAACATTTGGAATGTCCAGTTCTCAACAACTTCAACACCACCAAGGAACAGGATGGCATGGCCCATGCACAGGAAAAGAACTTTCCAGAAACCATCTCTGAAGTAGCTCATACATTGGAACTAGTAGTCAAAGACTTTAAATCAATTGTCTTAAATATGTTCAATGAGCTAAAGGAATCCATAAACAAAGAATTAAAGGAAATTAGGAAGATACCATGTGAACAAAACAAAGAGATAGAAATTATAAAAGGAATCAGACAGAAATTTTGGAGCTGAGAAGTACAATAAATGAAATGAAAAACTCATTAGATGGATTCAAGATCAGATTCGAACAGGCAGAAGAAAATTTTAGCAAGATAAGACAGAAGGTAAGACAACTGAAATGATCCAGTGTGTGGAGCAGAAAAAAAAAGCGAATGAAGAAAAATGAACAAAGCCTGAGAGGCCTGTGGGACACCATCAAGCAAACCAACGTATGTACCATTGGAGTCCCAGAGAGACGGGAAAAGGGGGAAGAAAAAGTATTTGAAAAATAACGGCCCCACATTTCCCAAATCTGAAGAAATACATGAATATACACATCCAGGAGGCTCAATGAACTTCAATTAGGATAGACCCTAAGAGAGCCACATCAAGACATGTTATAGTAAAATTGCCAAACTACAAAGAGAAGATTTAAAACTAGCAAGAGAGATGACACTTGTCACACACAAGGGATGACCAGAATGGTGAACTGTGGTGTGTGCACACAGTGGGATACCGAGCAGCAGCAAGAAGCAATGAAGCTGTGAGATGTGCAACTAGGTGAATGGACACTGAGGACAGGACACTGAGTGAAATAAGCCAGAATCGAAAAAACAAACTTGGTAAAACCTCACCAATACGAACTAAGTATAATGTGCAAACTCTGAGAACTGAATCTGAGAGCACAGGGGAAGTTTATTATAAAGATCCCCACACTGTACGCTTTTACCGCAGTCACTTCTATTCCTGAGTTGTAACGGTTATTTCTAAATTCTGAGAAGCGGAGCACTTTGTGTATAACCTGGTCGGTCGCTGGACCTTCGGGTGTCTGTATGACACGTGAGACTCAGAGCCAGATTTCAGCAGCTGTGAATGTCAGCATTACCCCATACAGCAAATGCTCAAGAGGCTGAAAAAGAGATCAGACATCAATTAGAGATATCAACAAAATGGCCTAGGTTGGGACTAAGGTAAATCAGACTAAAGAGAAAAGGATGATATTGGCTGTGTTTTAAAACTTCAACTTCTATCTGAGACAAAGGAAGAGATGTTTATTTGGTGCGAAATATGTATTTTCTGTAGCACACTATATAATTTAACTTGTATGACCAGTTTATTCAAATACCATAATTATATGGAACCTTGAATGGGGGTGAGATCTGGTTGGTTTGTGCAGGTTAGCGTGAAGCCCTGATACATCCCAGAATAATCTGGGCAGAGAATAGAAAGTATTTGCAAGGAGGAGGGAAGATGGCAGCATGGAGAGGAGTGGAAGCTAAGTAGTCCCCTGGAACAACTAAAAAAAAAACCAAAACAACTAATAAATAATCCAGAATAACTGCGGGGGGACAAACGAGACCGTCCACTCATCACACACCAACCTGAATTGGGAGGAATGCCCGAGACCACAGCATAAAATCTGTAAGTAAAACCTGCGGATCCAGGCCGGGAGACCCCTCCCCCATAGCCTAAGCTGCAAAGCCTCGTGGTGCCAGAGAGTGTGGGAAGCATTTAGCATCTCCTCGGCCATTTCGTGACCAAA
>PVKY010001072.1:0-35684 GCA_004027775.1 Bradypus variegatus | reverse complement strand
GGCAGCCTGAGCTGCTCAGGGCCTTCCGGGAAGGCTGCCTGAGTCGTGGGGCAGAGCCGAGCCCCAAACCTGGCTCTGTCCCCAGCTCTGTGCCCTGTGGGCCCGGAGAACCTCTCTCCCCTCCTTACTGGGTGAGTGGAGGACCATGAAGTGTCCTGCTAAGGGGCCCCCGCAGGAGGTGGCTGCTTCTCTCCCGAGCTGGGTCAGGTATCAGGTGGGCGAGGAGGTGAGTGAAGGCATCTGGCCAGGCACCCCCCTGGGCTGGCAAGGAGGGAGGTGGGCAGGGCCCATGCTTGTCACCGAGGGAGCTCATCCCCCTAACCTGGGGGAGCTGCACTGTCCCTGGAGGGGTTCTCCTCCAGTGTTAAATAATACCGCCGAGTCACCGGTTTTCAGGAGTGTCATTTCTAGATCATCAGCTGGGGTAGGTGATCTTGCCCAGGGGCCAGCACAGGCTTCCGGGCCAGGGTCCATGAGCGTGAGTCTCCGGGGTGAGTGCTATGGCATCTTCTCTTGGCTTCAAATGAAGCAGCTCATGGCTGTCAAGGTATAGGGTCCCAAAAGTGAGCCCCAAGGGCCTGTCTGGGATTAGACAGCAAGAGGGGAGAAAAAGGACTTGGCCTGGGAGGGGAGGCAGGGAGCAGACGGAAGGGCATTGTAGGCAGAGGGAACGGCGTGGCCAAAGGCACAGAAGACTGTGGCATGCTTGGGAAATGGCAACTGGACCAGCTGACGGGGAATTTAAGGCACACAGCAGGGCAGGTGATGACAGGGCCAGAAACAGGAACAGGCCAGGTGGTACGGGGTTTGTTTTGCATCCTGTATTGTGTGAGCTGTTTCCTCGATTGCAAAGGTTTTACTCAGAGGAATGACAATCAGAATTTGCCATCATTAATCATGGAAATTACACCCAGCAGTCGCCATTTGGGCTGTGACTTCACCAGGAGCCATGCCAGGCACTTTACTAGCACTGACTCCTACCCTTGCAACAACTGTACATACATATCCCACAGAGAAGAAACTGAGTGAGAGTGGGCATAGAGAGAAAAAGATGAATTCAAGAAAGACTGAGGTGTAGAAGTCACTACGTAGTGGCTGAACGGCATGTACCCCACGAGGACCAGAGCCAGATGTCTTACTCGCCCTCTAGCTCCCGACCCTGAGCCCGGCACCCGGCTCTGTGACTCTGCGGGTGTGAGCGCATTTACACAGCTGCGAGGAAAAGGCCAGCAGCAGAAAAGGGAGGAGGCGGCCGCATCGGCCGGTTGTGGCAGGGGAGCCCAGAGGCACCATCAAGGCTGGCAGGGCCCAAGCTGGTCCTACGAGCAAGCTGACAAGTTCACCTGTCAAGCTTCACACCTACTGTCAAGACACAAGGCTCCCGGATCAGAGAAAAAACATAGTTTAGGACTCACAGTAGCCCGAGGAATATTGCTGCACTCGTTCCAAGCCCCTTCCCACAGGGAGACACGAGGAGGGCCTGGTGTGCCTGCCCATACACAGTGGGTGCATTACAGGAGAGACACCCTGGCATTAAGAAGCCCCGATCTTAGTAAACCACCCCAGCCCCCCACCTTGAGCTGAGATACCCTGGGGCAGCCCAGCACAGCCCAGCATACTCACAGGGGTGCAAAGGGACACCGGCACCTTCTAAGGGGAACAAGCAACAGGTGTGGACCCCATGCAGGTTCCTGCCTGAGGGAGCTCAGCTCCATGTTCGATCACTCCGGATTCCATTCAATGATGCCATTATCTTTGCAAAACTGGGTTTCCAGTGGTCGCTGTGATAAAAAGTAAGCACTGCATGAAAATCAACGTGGAACTGGAAGTGACAGTGGCCGTGTCCAAAAAGATTCCAAAGTTTGAGAAAGTGTGTGTGTCCAACAGGTGCCAAGCTGTTAGGACATAATACTTACAGAGCTGTTTGGACCTAAGTCTAACAAATAGAACTGCCAAGGTATTTTGTTTTGTTTTGGCCCTGGAGTGTGGTGAAAAACAATCACGATGACACTAAGGATGCTGTGGAAAATTTGAGACTCTCTGTACCATTTTCTCTCTTTTACAGATGGGGAAACTGAGGCACCAAGAGATTGTTCACTTAATATCACAGAGCTAGGCAGCCAGGGATCAAGCCCAGGCAGTCTTCCAGCAGAATCAGAAGCAACACAGTCTTCATGAAATGATGTACCATAAAATGGTTTGCCAAAGATGATTTGTGTGACGGGTAAATGGTCGAAACAAATGAGGTTATGGGCAAAGTATCAAAAGATCTTCTTAAACTCTGAGGTCAAAAATTAATACAGTGTCCCGTAATTTGAGAAACTTCTTGTAGACCCAGATGTAAAGGAAGCAAATCCTTTCCTAAGGCATATTTTGAGGATGAACCTGGCCTGGCATTCCGAGCCTTGCCACAGCACGCTCCTTGCAGCCTTCGTACACCCTGTTCCCTCTACGTGGACACTGTCCCATGTCCCACACGTGAACCTTCTCATGCTTCCTTCTCAGATGGGTTCTTGCCAACCTATCCAGCCATTTTTCTCTACTTTCCTGTAAACAGCACTTTGTAATTCATAATTACCTTACTAATTTGTTCCTTTATTAGACTGAGAGCTGGGTACAGCTGGCCCTGGGCATGGTGAGTGGTGACTGCTGTTTCAATGAACTCTCCTGCTGTGGGCCATGGGGTCAGGGGCCGACTACCAGCACGGGAGACACAGGTATTCTACGCCCTCCCCCTGCCCCCGGAAGGCCCTTGTCACACGATGTCCTCCCTCACCCGGGATTCCTGACACGGCAGACTCCAGGAAGGCGGATCCTCGGAAGCTCCTGTTTGATGAAGGGAGCACTCGCCTTTTCCTAATCTCAGGGGCTGCCATCCCCAAATCACTTTTAAAACAGCTGCAACTTCTCCCTCTGGAGGCTTACAAGAAGCCCAGAGGATGCTTCTTTTAAAACACCGATTTTCTAAAATGGTCAACTTTTGTGGCTACTGGAAAAAATTAAAATGGAGACAGATCCATAGGGAGATGAGGGAGGTGGGTAATTATTATCAACAAAACCAATGAGGGGGAACAAATGTATTGGGCCAAAAACCTAATAAAATAAGTGTGGGAATTCTGGCGCAGCGCTGCGGGAATCAAATTACCCTCCCGCGCCTTCACCGACAATACATGGGAGAGGTGATCGATTAACTTCGCTGTGTTGGCCGACGGGAGCCTGTATCCCTCAAGTTCTTACCTCCCACCCAGGCAGCTGCTGCCTTAACCCACATCAGGCCATGGAGGGCCAAGGTGGCTTCGCTATTCAGAGCTTCGGATTTGATTTAAAGGGATCCCTGTTCCGATTTCCTGTGGAAAGTGACTCTATGTTCTAACACATCAGTGTCAGGAAATGCGGCCTTGACTTAATCTCTTCTCATTATTCACACAACCAGGGATCACCCAAAGCACTTTCCCTCCTCTGTGTGTCTAATGGCAATGACGGGCGTTTCCTTTTCATTTTCAAGTGTCAGCTGCTCTGGGATCTCCCCTGCCCTCGGATGCAGGCCCTTTACAGACCTCTGATCAGCTCGCTGGGAGCCTCACTGGCGACGCACCTGGGACAATGGCATTCAAGTTTAATTGCCAGCAGTCCTAACGGATTCATAGCCTACAATGCAATGCAGAGTCCGGGGCAAAGGACGTGCCCCAGCCCCATCCCCTCTCCCTCCTCACTTGCAAAACGAGGAGCTGGGCCCACTGGCTCCCCCACTTGACAAGCCACAGAGCCCTGTGTTCAAAAAGACCATGAGAGAAAGCCCAGTCTATGAGGTGGAAAACAGCAGAGCTGCTCAGGGGGAAGGGGTTCTTGCGCCCCCCAGCTCTCCCTCCCAGAGAGAGAGGGAGCCCCTGCGAGTTCCCACAGAGTCGTTCGAGTCCCCAAAACACAGGCTTCAAAGCACCGATGTGCATTATCTCAACAAGCCCCTCAAATAAAATAAGTCTAGTACTTCAAGTTTCCTTTGCACAAGCAAAATATTTTTGATAACACTGTGATGGAAAAATAATCCATGCATTTTAGTTCCTATTTAATGCATTTATGTATTTTCCACAATGAGCATACAGTATTTTAATAATCAGAAGGAAGCAAACATTATTAGAGAGAAAATAATTGACAGGGATTTTTAAAACAACAAAGCACCCAAGGCACAGAAAAGGCTAGCCGGGAAGGTCTGCGTGCTCTTCAAACACCATCCTCCATCTTAACTGCTAATTACTTTGGTCCCTTTAGAGAAGCAAAAACATCACAAGTGTTTGGGGAAGGTCTGATGAGTCACGGCGCCTGCGTCACGGCCCCCACTCGCCTGAGGCTCTCTGGGAGGAAAGAGCCAGCGGGGTGGGCTGGGGGCTCCGGCCCTGTGCCCAAGGGGCTGCGGGCCCTCCCGCAGGGAGCCTGACCCCTCCGCCTGGGCTTTCTTCACTCCAAAGGCCCACCACACAAAGGGCAACATTTAAATTCAGTGCGTGTAAAATCGGGATTTTCACTGTCAGAGTTTTCAAGCCCCTAACTTTTAATTACATTTACACTCAGATCTTGGGAATCGGCACCAAAGGAGGGAGGAGTGAGAAAGCTAGCTACCCTCAAGGTCCGGCCACGCCCACCCCAGCCGCTCAAGCCCCCTGCCCACCACCTGCTCTCATCAGCCCCCACTGCCCCTCTCTCCACCCCGTTAAGTGCCTCCTGCCTTCAGGGCTGGCCCAAGAGCCCCCCCACCCCAGACTGCACCCCTCCTCAGGGCTCCCCACCGGCCTGCTCACAGGCTGCCTTGAGCTCTATGGCCGGATGCCCCTGCACACTCTGTCCCTGCGCCCATCTCCAAGGCTCACCCGGGTAGTACTGGGCCAAGGGGGCGGTGGGGTACTAAAGAGTGAAACCAGGGATCCTGCTCCTCATGATGTCATGCTGCCGGAGGCAGGTGCCCCCCAAGCCGGCAAAGAAAATGCCCACACCTCCCTGGGTACGTGCGTGTGACCCGGAAGTGCTCTTTGATTTGGAAGTAATGCAGCAACTTCCACCAAGGGCACCTGACGAAGGAAGCGGAGGAGCCCACCACCATCCCCACCCCCAGCCCTGCTCATGACTCCCCACCAGTGCCAGGACCCAACATGGACCATGTCCTCGGCAGGCTGGGCCCCCTTTATCTCAGCCAGGCTGCCTTTCCGATCCCCATCTGAACTGAGCTGGGAAGACAGTAAGGCCTCGAATTAAAAGCCTCCTGAGCTAGGAGAAGGACATAGGCCCAGAATAAACAGGGGCGTCATTAATGTCAAAGGAGGACAATTACCCCCCAGAATGCGAGCACATCAGTAAGAATCTGAAAGCCACTTTTCAGGGACATGGGACTGATGCAAATTAAACGTCTGAGCACTGAGCATCTTCCATCACCTCATTTCTCAGAAATTCCCTGGTTACCAGCGAGATGCTCAGGGCAGCTCAGCCTAGGCGTCCGTCTCTCCCCCTACCCCAGATGGACGGACGCCAGCCCAGTCTGTCTTCGGGCTCCAAACGCCTGCTCCAGGACCGCTGCCACCATCTTGCTGATGGCACTGTAACTCCCTGAGGTTTCGGTGGCGAGCCAGGTCCTTCGTCCACCTGCACTGCAGGCCCTGGTCCAGCAGCCCTCTGCCCAGAGGGCAAATTTTGAGTCACAAAGAGGAAGAAAGGAGGGAATGGGGAAAGGAGGGGACTAGCTATGGTTGCATCCCTGTGTCTTTAGATCACGTTTCACACCTGCCCAATTGCTCTTGAGCCTGCCCCTTCTTGATCTAGCCATGGCCGGGGCCATGGCCGTGACTTTCATTCATTCCTTCCCTAACCCTCTCGCAATCCAAATGTCTATCCAGCCCCTGACCAGGGTAAGACATGGGGAGTACAGAAAGGGCAAGATCTAGTCCTGACCTTAAAGAAATCGCAGTCCAGGGGAACGCAGAGATGGTCAGGGGCGCCAGTGCTGCGAACGTGTGCAGACCCTGCTTCTAGAAACGCACAGTGCGGATTCCAGCTCTCCCTCTTTCTAGCGGCGTGACTCTGGCCAAGCCGCCTCAGAGGGACCGGTGCTTTCCAGCCCCACTGCCCAGTTGCATTGCCCACTCGACCCCCAGCTCTTCAAACTAAAACAGACACCAACAATAGGAAAATGCCTAAACATGGCTGCTGTGAAAATCGGGGATTTGGGGTAATATCCTAGAAGACAGTGAAGTCTGGAGTAAATGGCAGCTGCTTTTACTGCTGTCATTATCACTGAACTTGCTCCCCCACAACCCCACAAGCACACCCCTCCTGGGTACAACAGGTAACACACCTGCGTCATCTTCACAGAGCAGATCCAACTGGTGGCAAGAGGACAGCACCCACGTGCCAGCCTGGGAGAGACAGGGCTGGCCTGAGGACATAAGTCAGGTGAGTTATGAGGAGGGGCCCAAGCACTCTGCACACTCAGACGATGGAAGAGGGACGGGATGGCCACGGCCCTCCCAGGAGGAGACACAGGGCCGGAGAAGGGGAAGATGCCCCTTGTGGCAGCAGAGAGAAAGCCAAGGCAGGAGGGAGGTTAGGCATATTTTCGGCTTTTCAGAGTTGGGATCTTGGCCCTGGGGAAACTGGACCAACCACAAGCTTCCCCCAGTTGGCAAAGTGATGTGGGTGGACCCCTTGCAAGTTCAGGGAGCCCTCGGGGAGCCCCAGACCTGCAGCAGCTCCAAGGTCCTCACCTGCAGGACATGCCCTGGACCCCACAGATGTTTCTGGAACGTCAATCATAGGTGCTGCTCAGAACGCATGAGGGATTTCAGCACACGGGCGCTGTCATGCCACTAAAAGTGAATCCCCAGGAGCCGGCCACCTCAAGTTCTTGCTGAACTGACACCAGATGCAATCCATGAAACCGTCGCTCCGGCATGGCCCCCCTCTCCTGACGGCACTTCAGCGGGCCAGAAACCATCGGCCAGAAATCAGGCAAAATGAATTAACTTAAAGCTCTGCTTGGCAGTGCTTCCCTGGGCCATCATCCCTCTGGGTCCCCAGAAGCTGCCAGCCAAGCAAACTGGAGTCCTGACTGCTGCACTCTCTCGGTGGAAGCCTGGGAACTGAGCACTTCATGCGTTTCCATCAGAAGAGGAGGCTTGCCATTCTACCCCAGCTTAATCCCAACGAGCTTCACTTTGGGCAAAAAATAGGCTCCCAAAAAGTTGAGTTAATCAGCAATTTATAATGGAATCACACCTCCACATTGATTTTACATTATCATTTCAAAATGATGCATATTCATTTCCGTTCCTCACTTTGGAGCCCAGGGAAGGAGGCAGGAGTGACAGGCCCATGCCAGGTGCCGGGCCTCGGTCTGTGTCCTGCGGGCTGGGCAGAAGCGGCCCCGAGAGGCCAGGGCACATGTGGGGCGCTGGCACCAGGCCCAGACCAAGTGTGCCCAGCTCCTTCCCGGGTACACCCTGGTCCCAACGGGCCCGCAGCTTCACCTCAGCCAGAGCCGACTCTCTCCCCAAGCCTTCGGCCATCAGCGCCCAGCATGGAAAAGTCACTCTCATTCAACTCCACCCAAGCCAGCCCTGTCCCCAGAGCCTTAGGGTGAAGACGGACGAGCAGTGGCTTCCCATGGTGCAAGTGGCAGAGGGGCAAGAGGGGAATAGAGGCTCGTTTTTCTCTGTCCTTTTGTCCCTTTTGAATTGTGTACAAAATTTGTGAATCTCTACTATTATAGATAAATTCTTTAAAGAAATAAGGAAAAAATGGTGTCTATACTCCCCCAAAGAGGCTTACCATCAAATAGGGGAGATCAGACATGCTTTTCAAGGGAAATTTTCATTCCTCCCCAGAAACCAAGCATCCAGCCTCTCTAATGTGTAAACCCTGAGCTAGAGAAGACGCATCTACAGATGCCATCAGAAACAGCTGCAGAGTCCCCCCGAGGACAGGGCCCTTCACAATGTGAGGGTGTCCTCCTGACGGCTGTGTGGACCCCTCCACCCCAACTCCCAAGACATCAGTAGCTTCTCTGCCTGCCTGTGGACTTCTGATGGTGCCCACATGGACAGAAAACCAACTCAAGAACGTGCAAACTCATTTCACCTCAACGGCCCAAGAGTTCTGGAGAACACTGTACCCCTCTCGTTAACCTCATTTAGCTAAAGCCTCTTTGGAGACCTTTTCAGCTGAAAAGGACCCAGAGAGCACAGTCTAACCTCCCTGTTTTCCCAGGACCAGTACAAGGTCAGGACCTTGGCTGGTGAATGGCAGAGCCCCCAGGGACCCCCAGCTCCCAACAGCCCACCCATCACTCTCTCCATGTTGTGGCCCAGCTGCCTTGTCCCTGTCCACAGCAATAATCTGCACAGAAATGAGTCACTCAGTCGTCCAGCTTATGCCTATAAAGTCAGAGGGGGCTGAGATTTTTTTAAGAAAAAGTAATAAAGGAAAGGGGGAAAAAGTGTCTTAAATAAAGGCTGTCGTTCCTGACATGATGGATGGAGAGCTTCTGAGTGTGAAGTGGAAGGGGATGTGATTATATGCAGGTAATAACAGCTGTCGCATGTCAGGGGCACAGATGTCACTGCCTTTTGACAGAGGGCACTTGGAAGAAGAAGTTACAAAGAGAAAAGCCTTCCCTTTCCTTTCTGAGGTGTGGAATAACAATTCGGCTGGGTCATCCCGAGCCGTTCCCAGGCAGTACCCGAGCAGCAACGAGGGGTGCAGAAACCCTCCCAGGCCAAAACCCACAGAACTGGGTCTAAGAGCCTCCCGCGACTGCGCAGGTGCGATTTTTAGCACCTGCTCCTCCAGCAACCACCGGGAGACCCCCGCCCAGAGGGCCGCCACGGCAAGTGTGCTAAGGCCTGCTCCAAGCCCAGAGATCCCAGAGCGCCCAGCAAGCATCTGCACGAGACATGAGTGTGAGCGGGACCAGGGGAGGCAGGCCTGCTCCTGTGGGGGTTGTCACAGGCAGTTCCCCGTCCCCCTGCCCCTGATACTCTCTGGCACTTTTCAGCTCCCCCATAGGAAGATGCTTTTCTTTTAGAATGAGAAGCAACATAGAAATAAGGAAAAAGAAGAAAATTTAAACAAGCACAAGAGAACCTCAAGAAGCTACTGGAACAAAGCTACGGGAGAAAGTGACCAATTCCAGTCAGGCGGTGGGGTGAGGGGAAGCCTCCCAGCGGAGGCAGGATGCGAGGCAGCCCTGTAGGGGAAGGAGGATCCACCTCGTGGGGACACAGAGAAGGGTGACCGGGGTCCCCACTGGGGCTCTTGAAGGGACAAGACAAGGGATACTTAAGACACTGGGGGGCACAAGAGTACAGTAACCCCCCCCAACATCTGCAGCTCAAGCAGAGAAATGCTTCATTAGGTGATGCGAGGAGGATCAACGCAGACGGGGGTCCCCAGGGAAGTCAGACAGAAGCAGGGACCGGGGCGAGGGACCCAGTGAGCAGCCTCGACGCCCCAGAGGCCCAGAGGAAATGTTTTTGCAAGACAAAAACTGAATTATAAAATCCGCAAGCAATAATTAGTTTAAATTACTACTTCTACTGGAATAATTAAACACGCTTATTTTCACTCACTGATGTTTTATTCATTACCATACATCTCTCCTGAAAGTTGTTTTTAACGTGAATATTCTTTTATTTGCAAAAATCCCACAGAGATTTACTATGCTAATTTCCAATCTTTCCTCCAAGATAAAAACAACAACAACAAAAACATACCCAGATTATCATCCATTAGTGACTGCCGCGTGGGGTCCATTATCAACTTAAATCATGGCAACAGGCTAGAAATACCGTGTGTAGTTACGGAGTTACACACTCGCCAAAGCTTCCTCTCTTTAAAATTCACTACCGAAAGGGCGGTATTTAAATAAGCATGAAGTGATTATGAAAATAAAAAGACCCAAGTGCAGAGAGACCATTTAGGCAGAGACAGAAAGTGCCTTTTGCTTTTTATCACACCCTGTATTAATGAAAATGTTTTTGCATTTCCACAAAACATGTTTGAATTTTCTGAGTCTTATTTTTATACCCCAGAGCCAAGATACCCATAAGCACAGTAATCAAGGCTTAAGGTTTTTATTAAACAAAGTTACCTCGGGAATAAGTACTAAAATATAATCCATGAACCAACTCTTTCCTGCTGAGCTATTAGTTGGTGCTGGCTGAGTGGCAAAACTCCAAATCCCAGCTGATGCCAACAAGCTGGGCTGAAGGCAAACCCTGAGCAAACAGAAAGGAAGGAGCCATGCGGCACCACGAACGGGCCCCTCCATGCAGTAGAGACCTCAGACTCTCAGGGTGGGCACAAAGCCTAGCTCACGTGCAAGCGTGCCCTTCCACAGAGGAGCTAAGACGCTGGCTAAGAGCTAGGGACAGCTGGACGCTGGCTTGGCATGACGAAGCCAAGGGTGTCACTCTGCGGTGAGGTCTGAACACACACACCCGGCCCTGTCACTCAAGCGTAGCCTCCTCGAGTTCAGCAGGGACTGTGTCTTCCTCACAGTACCCGACCCCAGGCCTTGGAACTGGCAAATCCTCATAAAACATTTGGTGAATGAAACTGTTTGAAGATTTTTTTTTAAGGCCCCAACTATGTTTCCCGTTTCCCCAACACCCTTTAAAAGTGCTCATTCATGCCTTCAGGGACGCAGCACATGTGTCCCCTGCCTGCCACATGCCACCTTGAGTTACTGGCACAACCTGCAGCCCCACGTCCTTCCCCTGGTGTTTTTCCTCTGTTAATGTTACAAGAACATTCAGGTGAGGACTTCTCACAACAGGAAAGTGAATTACTCCAATTTTGAGGTTTCCAAATCAAAAATGATCATCTACTAAGCAGAATTATGGGCTGTGGCATTTGTTTGGCCTTTGGAAAATGAAGGGGCTCCAGAGGCCACGGGTCAGGGCTCAGCATATTCTAGAACTCAACATTATACGCGTTGTCGTCATCATCATGAGAGGCACCAGGAAGCAGAGCAGAGCTGGGCTTCGGTCTCCATGGAAACAGCTTCAGTGGCCTGTCCCAGCGAAAGGACAGAAGGAGGGGATTGAAAATGCAAGGGAGAAGCAAAATGGGAGACGGGAAGGGGAAAAGCAAAGAAGAAAAGGGGGGCAGCGAGAGAATGTGATGGAAGGCAGAGGAAATCAGCATAAAGATAAAAAAAAAAACAAAAAAAGATGGTGAGAGAAAGGATGAGGGAGAAAGAGATAAGGGGAAGAGGGGGAGGAAAGTGCCAGAAGGTGGGGCAGGGAAGGGAGGAAACATAAGCAGGAACTTTTGTCAGGGAAAGTCACTGTCAGCAAGCCCTACAGATGTGCATCTGTATGTCACGGATGTTCTAGCTTCATTCATTAAACGTAACATATTTCAACTCTGGGCCACTGCCTCAAGACTCTCAATTATCCAACAAAATATAGGAAAACTGTAAAAAACGTCAACATGGAGAGAGATCTAAATCTAAACTCTTGCTAATGTCAACATTAATCCAAAAGGTCTGGCTGAGTTAAATCCAGGGGTGAAAAGAAAAACACAAAAAACGGAAAGAAGGAATGTGAAACCTGTTATCACCACACAGCCGCCCTTAAGGATGAGGAACTAACGGCACTTTATAAGTGAGAAAACCCTTTCAGCCTCCCGAACATGCAAGCCTTCTGCTGGGCTAACTCACAGTCGAGAAGAGAAACGGGTCTGGAAAAACAGAGACGTCCTGTCCAGCCTGAACTCGGCCGCACCGTCGAGGCTCTGGTTCCTGAGCTGACCAGGGGCCGGGGGGGACTGGCTCAGAACAGGGAACTTAATCTAAGTGACCAGGACAGGCTGCATCACACACACACACACACACACACACACACACAGGCTGCATCACACACACACACACACACACACACACAGGCTGCATCACACACACACACACACACACACAGGCTGCATCTCACACACACACACACACACACACACACGAATCATTTGTGGAATAACAGAAGTTCTAAATGCAATGTGGAATCCTGGGTTGGATCTTGAAACAGAAAAGGGACAATAGTGGAAGAGCTTGTGAAATCCAAATAAAGTCTATAGTTTAGTTAACAGAGTTGTACTGACATTAATTCCCTCATTTTGACAAATGCCCTGTGGTCAGGTAAGACATTAACGCTAGAGCAAGTCGGGTGAAGAGTATTGTGGTGGTCTGCAGCTGTATGTACCCCAGAAAAACATGTCCTTAAATCCAGTGCATTCTGAGGGTGTGAACCACTGTAAGTGGGGCTTTTTGATGAGGCCACTTCATTTAAGGTGTGACCCAGATCAGTCAGAATAGGACTTAATCCTACTACTGGAGTCCTTTATAAATAGAATGAATACAAAGAAAGAAAGAGTAAAAAAGCCACGTAAGAAAGAATCTGAAATCAACAAAACCTGGAAGAGAAGGGAGGGACGAATGTGCATTGCCATTGCCCTGCCATGTGGCAGAGGGGCCAAGGATCGCCAACAGCCGTCTTAGGAAAGAAAGCATCTACCCTGATGATGGCTTGATTTGGACATTCCTCAGCCTCAAAACTGTAAGTGAATAAATCCCCACTGTTCAAACTGAACCATTTCATGATATTTGCTTTAAGCAGTCTAGGAAACTACAACAGCGATAGAGGAACTCTACATTTTTGACAACTCTTCTATAAATCTAAAATTATTTTAAAAGAAAAATTACAGGGCTATTTAAAAACAAGACACCTATTTTTCTAACAACGATCTATCTTTTTTCATATAAAACCAATGCCCTTGATGGGGTTTAACCATCATAAAGTTTTATGGGAAGGCTGGTTGAAACATCCCAGCGAAGCCGTCCTCCTGCGGCAAAAGTGAATTATTAAACTCAGAGCACGTGGGCAACGTCCCTTCCCTCTAGGACAGAACACGGGGAGTGACTGCTCCATGCGTTGGGGAGCAGGGCTCTGTCCGACAGAGATATAACACGCTTTGAAGAGTGTGCATTTACAACCTCTCCGCACTCCGCACTCCTAATTTCCTTTCTCACGGTTCTTCTCCAGACCATCTCACTCCCTGCTCTTCGTGTGCTGAACACCCCAGCCTCGCCCAGCTGCCTGGCAGTGTGTTGCTGGCAACCCGCTCTTCCGGGCCTTGGGGCTTCTGCACGCCTGTTCCCCCTGCCTGGAACGCTATTCTGTTCCCCCTGCCTGGAACGCTATTCTGACGCAGAACACCTTCCACCCATCCTCGAGGAGCCCCCTCTGTGATTCTCAGCGCGTGCCTCCAATTCTACCCTCACCCCATCACAGCACTCGGGATGCGGCACTGGAACCACGTGTCAAGGAAGGCTCAGACCCTGTTCACTCAGGGTCCCTCTCCCAGCCCTAGCACCCAAGGCTCGTAACAGACACTGAAGGAACAAATGACTGTGAGTCAAGAATGCAGGCAGTTCTTTCAGAAGAGAAAATACCAGTAACAACTTTCCATCTTCTGTTAAAAGGTCAAAAGTTTCTATTTGTAAGAACCGAAGGAAGTGCGCCCTTTTAAAAGCTACAGATTTTGTTTCGGAATGACGGGTCCATTTTCCACAGATAATATAAGCGCTGAGCAAGTGTCCTCTTCCAACTGGGAAAGCTGAAAATCTTTTCAAAGGTTCTGGTTTCCCTGACGACAGCTTTGCTGGAGACAAACAGGGAAATAATTAAAAAGTATGTTCCCTTTCTCTAGAACTCCTTAAGTGTTTTTAAGCAATAATGAACAGGTCACACTGGATAGCGTCAGTGTGGGCAGAGCGGAGGACACTGCAGGGGTCCTGGCCCCCCACCCACTCCGGCAGCACCGCTGCTGCACCCTGCTGAAACTGAGGGCCTCAGCGAGACCTGTGCCCGGTACGATATTCTCCAGAACAACAGCCACCAGCCACGCAGGTCAGATGAACAACAAAAGTGCTTTCCAAGTGCCAGGCCCAGGGCCAAGCACAATGGCTTTCCATCCTGACAGCAGCTGTTTCGGGCAAGTAAGGATTATCAGCACCATTAGACAGGAGAAACCGAGGCAGAGAGTCAAGCACAGCCCCGCGGCCCTCCCTGCCACATCCCACCTTGGGGAGAGCAGACTGTCCCCAGGCTGACCCCCTTCGGAAATGCCTCCTCACTTCCGCTGGGACCGCAAAGGTCAACCAAGATGCAGCCCTCAGAAGAAAATCCCTGCCTCTCCCCTGGGCCCCATCCCCCTGCCAGCCCGCGTCCCCACACAAGGCCACTGGTGCTGGCTTCACTCACGCAGCAAGAACTGGGGAGCCCTCCCCCCTCTGCCCTCACTGTGAGAACACGGGGCGGTGTTAGGTCTGCCCCCGATTTATGTGGTTCTTCCTCCTTTCAGGGCAGCTCTCACAGGTCTGTTTGGTTTTAACGGCTTTACGGTATGCGTTAATCTTTTATTGGAAGCCTCCTCAAATCCTCTTTGGATTTATGATTTATAAAGAAATAATAAACAAATGCACGAGCTGCAAGCATAAGCCCATAACCATTACCTGCTGGTGTGAACACAAACATTTCAACACACGTGGGACAATCGTCTCTTTGATTTAGCGCGCAGCTCATGGTTTTCAAAGCACTTTTCGAACCTAGCCACAACTGGCGAACCAGTGCCTGGCAGGAATACTTCCTGCACAGGCTGGGGGCAGGGGGAAGGGGCAGGAGTGTGGATGAGATCCCCCTGAGATTCTCCACGCCCCTGAGCCTCAGGGGGCCCACAGAGCACCACAGACAGAGCCGGTGTCCCTCACGCATTCACCAATGAATTTTAAGCACTACTACATGCCCAGCTCTCTTCCAGAAACTGGAGACACAGTGTGGGAAAAGAATCAATTCCCTGCCATCACAGACCTTTGACCAGAGTTCTTCCCATTTTACAGATGAGCTGTGACTCAGAAAGTTTAAGGGCCTTGCCCCAGTCACGAGACCATCTTCCAGGGCCTCTCAAGCAAGGAGGCGACATGTCATGACCCAGAGCACACAGGGCTGAGTTCAGATACCAGTTCTGGACAGACTCAGGGGCCCCTGGAGGGCTGCTACATCATCCCGCTCGTGTCTGTCCCACGTCTGCCCCATCTAGCCTGCTGGGCAGCAAGGATGGTCTGGTCCCCCTAAGCCCAGGGCCTTGGACAGAGTCAGCATCTAATCAACCACCGGCTGGACTAACGGAAGGAAGGATGCACAGACGAAGAAGGAAGTGACACTGCCATCGAGGGCCCTCCTTGCAGCATGCAGAGGCCCCTGTGGCACTCACGGCCACACCACAGACACACAGCCTGGAGCAGGCCAGAGTTGTCCAGGGGACCTGGCTGCCGGAGACTTCCACAGGCTCCCCAGCAGCAGCCAGCATCGTGCTGCTGAACCGGAGAACAGAAAGTCCCGCTCAGGGGGCCCACGGCCGCGAAGGCCTGCTGGGGTCCCCGGGCATGCACTGGACTATTTGTTCAGCAAATCAAGACAACTAGAGGCAAATCAGATTCCAAGGCTCATCTGCTTAATAACACAGCTTAGGAGGCAATTACCGAATAAACCCTGGTTTAAAGTTCTTAATAGCATCTTCCGTTTGGAAGGACTTTACGTGTACCAAACAGTTCCACACATCCAACCTTGTCTGATTCCCACAGCCCTGTGAGGCAGTCATTTCACAGATGGGAACGCCAGAGCTCAGGGGCACTAGGGGAGCCACAGGCCTGACTCGCCTTTGAATATGCACAGGGTGCCAAGCACTGCGCAGGGCTCGGGCAAGGGCCCAGAGCAGCACATCTCAGGGCTACTGAGGGCCCTCTCCATCCTTGTCTTGATCACAGAAAGGGCCTCGGAGTTCCGCCACCCGAGTCCCTGACCAGATGTCACGTCCACTTCCCAGCCTGCCAGCTGCATGGATCCAACCTGCACTAAACACTTCCATCCACAGACCCTCGCTCCCTTTCCAAGCAAGTTTACTCCCCGAGATGACCAGCGCTGGTTGTTGGAAAGTTCCTTCTCACACCGCACTGACCTCTTCTGCCTGCCCTTCCCACTACTTGTCCTCAGACAGCTCGTCTTACCCGCGACAGCCTCGCCAGCATGGGAAGCCAGCCGCCATGCCCCCCGTCTCACCGCTCGGCCAGGCTAACAGCAGCACAGCAAGACCCCAACATGCCAGGACAGCTCAGAACACACACGAATGAGAGAGAAAGGAGACTAAAGGGGCCATGAGAAAAACAACCTTTCTAACCAAAGGCTACAATGAACATGTGTTTTTTTTTTTTCATTTTATTGAGATATATTCAGATGCCAGGGAGTCATATAATACACATCGTAGATTCAATTGTTCACAGTACCATTACATAGTTGTATGTTCATCACCTAAATCAATCCCTGATGAACATGTGTTTTAATTTGTGTTTTTGTACCTTTCAGAACAACACTGCAACTATTTCAGAAAGAGCCCACTTCCGTTTATAAAAGCTCTTTAGTTCTCCCTACAGTTTCCAAGCTGTGTAAACATACTGCCAGCAGGGAGAGAGACATTGCTACTTGTGAAACTTTTAATGCTAGCAGGTGTGCGAATTCGAATTCTAAACTCAGCAGGTTAAAAATGCTCTGAAAGCAATTTTGGTGTTAGTCTAAATAATTACAGATCACGTTCACTTAGACAAGGGTCTCTGTCCCCTCGGGCCTCCAAGGAAAAATCTTAGGCATGATAGTTAAGTAAAACAGTTGGTTATTAGGCAGGCTCATGGTGGTGGTGCAAATTGGGATAATCCTTTTGGAAAGCAATCTGATGAGAGATTTATATGGACCCATGGAAATGTACAACCCTTTGACCCAGCAGTCCCACTTCTGGGAAGCAATCTGAAAGAAAGAATCCAACAGAAAAGGTCTGATGCATGAAGACAGCCACTTCAGCATCACCTATAATAGCAAAAATTAGAGACTACCTAAGTGTCCAAGGATGGATAAGTAAATTACAGCTAATCAACTCAATAGAGCCTCATGGAGGCCATGAAATTGACAGCACTCCAGGCTCAGAGGCTGGTGGCGCAGCAGTGGAAAGGCTGGGAGAGAATGCTAAGTGCAGGTGACAAAACTGTCTGCACAGGCAGTAAAAGACACAAGCTCGAACGGGCCAGAAATGGGATGGGAAGATGTTAAAAGGATATTCATCATTTTAGTATATGCTGGGGTCAGCGAGAGTCTTTCCCATCACTTTTTAATGCTTTAAATTATCTTCACAACAGACAGGAGAGAGGCAAGGGGAGAAGGCGCAGGGGGACAAAGGGAAGGCAGGGGACCCCTGGGAATATGCTTTTGACGCAGTTGGGAGACCCAACCACGCAGAAGGAGGGGGTGACTCTCCTGAGCCAGAGCTGGGCTGTGACCCCGCAGAAGAGCAACGCATGGCAGTCCAAACTGGAATCACATGTGTGACGGAACAAGCAGGTCTCAGAACCTGTTCACACTCTCTAAAATTTTTGAGGGACCCAGAGACCTGCCATTGATGTGGATTGTATCCATCAATATGGAGCATATTTGAAATTAAAACTGAGGGCATTTTTAAACATTTGTGAATTTATGTAAACATGATAATAAACCCACTACATGTTAACAGAGAAAAAACATATTTCTTATGAACATTAACTACATTTTTCAAGACCAAAAAAAAATCTGAGAAGAAATTGTTTACATTTTTGCAAATCTCTTGAATGTCTGGCTTAATCCAAGACAGCTGGATTCCCATGTCTGTTTCTGCATTTAATCTACTGTCACATCCCATGTCATGCTGCCTTTGGAAAACGCCACGTATGCTCCCAAGACACGGGGAGTAAAAAGACAAATAACTTCTCCATATTACCATGAAAAGAGCGTTGACCTCACAGACCCCCTGACAGGGTCTCAACAGCCCTCTGGGGTTTGCAGATCACCCTGAAAACCACTGCAATAAATTTTAGCATTAAAAAATTAGTGTTGTAGAAAGTGGGGTCGGGGGTGGGGGGGAGCAAGATTTAAAATTATGAGTATAATTGGGTCTCAACTACGTTGAATTTACTTTTTTTTTTTTTAAGGCTGGATGTAAATATACTTAAAAAGTCTACAGTCACTGCCTCTGGGTAGAGAGATGATAGGTGATTTTTCTTTACCCCTTTCTGGTTTTCTCCTGTGGACTTCTTTTACAGTCAAAAAATGACATTTCTAAAGTTTCAGAGGCTGAGCAATTTCAAATGCAGTCAAGAGGTCACTCCGGTAGACATTCTTACACACTGTATAGATAACAGTTTTTAGGTTTTAATGTATTGGAATAGCTAGAAGTAAATACCTGAAACTATCAAACTCCAACTCAGTAGCCTTGACTCTTGAAGACGACTGTATAGCAATGTAGCTTACAAGGGGTGACAGTGTGACTGGGAAAGCCTTGTGGGTCACACTCCCTTTAACCACCATATGGATGGATGAGTAGAAAAATGGGACAAAAAACTAAATGAAAAATAGGGTGGGATGGGGGGGTGATTTGGATGTTCTTTTTTACTTTTCTTTTTATTCTTATTCTGATTCTTTCTGGTGTAAGAAAAATATTCAAAAGTAGATTGGGGTGATGGATGCACAACTCTATGATGGTGCTGGGAACAGCTGATTGTACACATGGATGACTGTATGGTATGTGAATATAGCTCAATAAAACTGAATTTAATTTAAAAAAAAAACACAATACAATATTTCTTTCTTGAGCAAAGGTTTGGGACGCTGTGCTGTACCCCTGCCCTGCAGACTACGCTGCCCGGGAAGGAGGTCACTTGAAATCCTAAGTGGCCGGCGTGGAGGTGGCCTCGGCGAGCAGGGCCACCAGGGCACTCACTCCATCACCTGCCACTGCCTCCCTGGCGCGGGGCACATCCATCACACGCGCGCGGCCCTGCCCGGACCCTGCAAGCCTGGAAGAGATGAAGACAACCGAAACCGCTCGAGCCAATTACTGCTGGGTGAAGGTCACATACAGGGACGATTTATCAGATCCCTGGGCCGGGGAGAACATTCCAGGCTCTGAAGCCACGGGGAAACCTGCCAAGGAAAAGGTCTACAGAATTGACTACAGAAAGGTTGAGTTTTCTCAGAGTAGCAATAACAAAATTTCAAAATTCAGAGTCAAACAGACTAGAGAGGAAAAATAGGATAAAGGTTCAATATTTTAGTATGTAAATTGGAAGAGGAAGAGAAATGCCACAATGACAGAAGATGAATGGAAAATAACCACGATAATGGACATTTATTTAGCATTAACTAGATGCCAGGCACATGGTTCCAAAAGAGCTTTACATAAATGAACTCTTTCGGTTCACAAGCGAGATACTGTTATATTAGCAAAAGTCTGAAACAGTAATAACTCTGATGCTGCGGAGGGTCAGGAGACGCAGTCACTTCCTGCCTAAGTGCTGGGGTGCACAAACGGAGCACCAGGAAGCCCCCAAAGAAGGAAGGAGGTCGAGGTCAGGGTGCAGCAAGGAAGAGAGGCCCAGAGCCGGGAGAGAGGAAAACAAGCCGGAGAAGAGCAGTATAAACCCTGAGACCTCAGCCGCCTCCCAGGGCAGAGGCTCACGGCCCATCCGCTGGGAAGGAGGGGCTGCTTCTCCAGCTCTGAGAAAGGACCATTGGATATTCACATCTGGGGGGCCACGATGAGCCCCAGCTTGTCCCTCATCGCCCTCCAACAGGCCCACTGGTGGCAGAGGCCTGGCACGCCCCCGCAGCGGAGGCCAGCTTTGTAGGGTCTCCCTGCTGAATCAGGAGGGGCAGCAGAAAAATCTCAACCACGAAAGGCAGACACCAAAACCAAAAGACCAAAGGAGCTGAGAACAGACAGAAACATTTCAGGAAACAGAGGGAAACTTTCAAAGAACTCAGCTAAGACAAGACTTTGCAAACAGGCAATAAAAAAATAACATGCAATGTTTAAAAAAAAGGGGGAACATTCAGAAAACAAGATAGAGCTCTGGGAAAGGAAAAACATAAGATAACATAATGCCTTCCTGAATATATGTCATACTGCAATAAAAAAGCTGAAGACTATGACAGCAGAAATACAAAATCCCAAAAAGGACTGAAAGATAAAGTACAGGAAATTTCCCAGAAAGATACAAGGCCAAGAGGTGGGAAATGAGAGGGAGGCAAGGAGAAAATTAGGGGCTCAGCCCAGGAACATCTAGAACTTCCCACCAGTTAGAGTCCCAGAGTCGAGGACCTTGACCAGGCCATGGCTACGAGACATGGGCAGGCGGCAGCCATCTCTGTGTGGACCCTGCTCTGCGGGAGGGGGCAGAGGTCTCCCGAATCAGCCCTGTGACCCGCCCCACACACAAGGCAAAGCTAGGGGCCACTTCAGTCCTAGCTCCCCAGAACCCACCTGGTCCTCCCCAAGTCCAGCCGGGATCACTGCATTCTGTTTGGTGGCCCAAGACACCTGCCTTGTACCCTGTCTGCTAAGGAAACTTCAGGAAGCTTGCCAGGCAGGGAGGCTTCGACAGCACGAATCTCGGCCAGATGCACCTTCCCACTGCACCTCTGCATTCTAGTCCCAGACCTCGCTCACGACTCCCCAGGAGGGTCTACATCAGAGCCCTGTCCTCCAGGGAGAAAGGAATCAGGACGAGCAGAGGCTAGGAGAAAAAGTTAAAAGGTTCACCGTTAACTTACCATCTCTTCTTTTAAGGGGGGAGAAACACCAGGAATATGAAGAAAATAAATGATAGTCATATAATTTTAAAATGCGGGGGACAAAAATAAAGTATATATAGTATACATAAAACTAGCTGAGCATGGGACAAAAAGACTGGAAGGAAATGCTGCCTGCCAAAGGCTAACATCATTACAGTTGAGCGGAGAGTCTAGGGTTAATTTTGGTTCTAGTTCTGACTCTCTTTTTTTTTTTTTTTACAGTTTCCCAAGATTTTTCCACTTTTATGATAAAACAAAGTGACATATAAACAACTCATTTCTCAAAAAGGGCATCCATTCACCTGGAAAGTCTTCTCTGTCCAAGTTTTAAAAGCAGCTAGAAATAATTTACTAGACTGTCTCAACTCCTAAGTGTGCCAATTTTGCAATCTGCATTTTTCAATTACATTAAAAGCATTTCTCCAAATTGCTCTATTCTTGCCTTAATGACAGGGGATGAGATCGGATGAGATTTGCTCCCCGAGGAAAGAGAATGCACCTTCACACCAGATGTTCCTTGCCCTTGGTTAACTTAACTCTTTAAGTTAAAGGTGACCACGTTCTTTAAAACAGAAAACACAGCCTGAGCCCTGCAGCACTTTCCTTTTTTTATTCAACTCTTTCAACCCAAGGATCTTTCTGTATAGTGCAAGCTTGCAAAGCTCTCCTGGCAAGCAAACGAGAAGCAGAAACTGGAAACTGTCCCGTTTGTTTGCCTGGGAAACGTCGTGGCTTTCACGTGGCGGGGAGGAGTGTCAAGAAAACTTCACTGCCAGGCTCGGGATCCCGCTGCTGCTGCCAGAGGCACGCAGCCCTGCTGTCAACCTGCCACAAACCGCCTCGATCCCATCCCGGGAACAATTCCTATGGCTTCCCTGGAAGGGCGGGAATTGCCGGCCTCCAGCCCCACACGGTCACAACCTCGCTGTGGGCCCCCAGGCAAGTGACCGTCCCCTCTCTGGGCCTCAGCACCTTCTTCTGTCAAATGAAGACAGAACCAGATGATCTCCGCACACAGAGACACACTCCTGGTCTCTCCTCTCCCTCGAAGCGCTGCTAATCATTCACTCCCCAAACACCAAATGCCCCAAACCTCCTGCCCAGTTGTGCAGCGCCGTTTCCACTGGGTCTGCCTCATGCTCGGAATACACTACCAATCATCTGCATAACATGCTTCGATCCCTCACCCCACACATCCAGTCATTTCTCAATCTCATTTCCAAACCCATCAAGAATATTTTCAAAACTGAAATAAACCTACCTCACACTGGCACTTGAATCCATAAATTCCTTGTTTTTGAATCTGAGATACATCACTTCCCACAAAGCACATCCAAGATACCCTAATATAATCAGATATGCTAACAATGATAAATCAGTGCGTTCCTGTAATACATAAAAATGCAAATCCAAACCACCACGGGAAACCTCTTCTCTTCAAGCCCCCTAACAGAACCATGAGACTTGGAATCTGGAACTGAGCTCAGGCACCACTCGGGGCTTTAGCAGTCCTTGATTCTTGGGGGTGGGGGGCAGCAGGGGGGCCTGAGCTCTTTTTGCTCAGCCTCTGTAGTCTGACGGCCCGATTCCCATCTTCCCCCTACCACTGACTGGCTATATGGCTGTGGGCAAGTCTCCTCATCTCTGCACCTCAACTTCCTCCGCTGTAAAATGGGTGTAAGGACAGCCCTGGCCTCCGAGGCCTGAGATGAAGCACTTAGAACCGAGCCGAGGGTGGGTTAGTGCCAGTGGCGGTGACCGCGTGCTCTCCCTCATCCCAGCACCCACACAAAGTCACGCATCCCACACAGGCACTTAAGGACCCATCAGAGGTCACAGAGCTGACGAGACCCCAACGGGGTCCTCAGCCTCCAGACCACAGTCCTTTCCACTGGGTACTGGCTGGAGGAGGGCACGAGCAGCCCTCTCCCCTTGCACTTGCCCCCCTGGGGACCCGTGGCTGTGAAACCTCTTCTTGCGGCACTGCCGGAGGCACACATGGAATCACGTGTGTAAAAACGCTCCATGAAGAGGCAAAACCCTGAGTGATACTTTTTCTATTCTACCATGTTTTAAACCCTATCCATTTGCAAACTGAACCCAACACTCCAACATATATCTTCCGGTGTACAGTGCATGAAAAGAGAGCATGTGAATGGCTCAGTGTAGACAATCACCAAAACTTTTTCTTTTAAAAAATATATATCTCAGGAGCACTGTGATTGAGACTCTTTTAAAAATGCGTCACATAGATAGAAGACAGAAAAGCAAGAGTTGGAGGATTCCAGGGGATCTGTCTTTTCTCGCATCACTTTTTAATTCATCAACACAGTGCAGGCAAGTCGGGGGAGTGACCCTTCAGCATCTCCCCTGTGCCAGCCCCGAGACTGGATCTTCCCATGTCCCCTCCCCAGCAACCACCCTAACTGTACCAGTACCCCATGTATCAGTGGAAACTGGGGAATCAGAGAGGCTAAGTGATTTCCCACAGTCACATGGCTATGGGGCAGCAGACACGGAATGGGAGCCCAGGAGTCCTCGGCCGGCAACAGCCCTGAGAACTGGTACCCCTCCCCAACACAAGGGCCTTGCCCAAAACTGGGGCACCCATCAAAGCCCATCTTAACTGCATTAAGGCAGCAAAAAAAGATGGCATTTATATTTCTAAGTAGCCGTGTTCTGATTACACAAAATGAAAGCAGGAAACCATGGGAAACAACTTGGAAACCACAAAGCAAACTTTGGAATTTGAAACAGTCGGTAAAAATATGTCTGGGGAAGTTGTTAATAAGGTGAGAAAATGTCCCTTATAAACATTACAAAAAATGGGGGTAAAACAGAAAACAAAACTGCAGGTACAATGGGTATGAGCCCAATTACATAAAGCTACAGGAATCTAGCGGCCAAGACCAGAAAACACCCCCTAACGTTAATGAGGTTGCAGATTAGTAAGGATTTCTGTTTTCTTCTTCATACTTCATATTTTCTGCAGCTTTAAAGGTTTTCACAATAAGCATCTATTACATTCACCATTTTTTGAAAAGCTTTTTAAAAAATATTTTCAGGAAGCTTGTTATTTAAAGAATTCATAAAGCAAATTATTTTGAGAAGAGAAGAGACCACACGTAACACATACATTTAAGATGCTTGTGTGTTCCAGAACTCCAGGGGCTGGTGCACGGGTGGCAGGTCCCTGGAGGCCAGAAACAGGCTGCTCAGTGCCGGGCAGGGGGCTCAGCTGACAACAGCTTCAGCCAGGTTTCATGCAAGCAGGCCACAGCTGTACCGTTTCCTTCAAAACAGGCATCAAAGTCTTAATCTACCTTATGTGCAGTGCATGTTCAAATGTGTTGAGCCACACAAGGACACTGGGAAACGGAAAGAGGATGTGAAGGGTATCTGCGCTGGGTGTGAACCTTATAAAAAAAGAGGCACCGAGGGGTCCTCGGGAAAGCAGACAGAGCAAGGGAGTAGACCCATGAGTCATTCTTTTAGTTTTACCTCATTTCTCTGGCTGTAAATTTTTCAAAACTAATGTTGTAAGCACATTTTACAGTGCTCAGAACATTTAGAACATATGAAAAATAAGTATCTTTCCACTGTAAGTGTCCAATTGAAATTAATGAATTCCAAAGCTAGGCTTTAAGGAGATGAAGGAACTAGCACTCCAGTCCTCATTAGATTAATCAGATGGATTGTGTTGTTTTTGTCATGATCAGGAAAGAAATGGCCTTTCAGGGAAATGTTACCTTGAATCAAGGATTCTTCCTCATTCTAGAAGCTTGGATGAGCTGCTTATTTTAAGTCTTACTGCGCCCCCTAGTGATGAACAGCATTTATGCATTCAAAAGACAGTTCTTTCTCAAAGATTTGCAATAAAATCCTATTTTTTAAATCTTTATTGATCACCTAACACATAAAATCTTGTGCTGGGTGCTACAGAGAATACAAAAATGGCACATTTCCCTTGCTCAGGAAGCTTAAAATCTAGCAAGGTGAACCAGAAGTAAGTTCCATGGTCCCCAAGTAGAACAAGACATCCCGGCATGGCAAGGAAGGGAGAAAATTCCTGGGAGGGCAAGAAAGTGAGCACACACCACACACCTGCCACGTGCCAGGCCATGGGCTCAGTGGTCTCTATCCCACATCAGTTTCTTTTCATGAAGACCCAGCAAGGCACGTGTACCTCTCCCGCTCTACAGATACACAAACAAAGGCTCAGAGAAGTTAAGTGAGCCACCCCTGATCGAGCAGGGGGCAGAGTGAGGCGGTGCGCTGCACTCTTGCGATTCAAGTTCCCAAGCTCTTCCTTCCCTCTTTCCTATCTGTGGGAGGCAGCAGGGTCCTCTGACAGATGCTAACCAAAAGTCAAGGGGTAAGTCAGCTAGGCAGCACCCACCTCTTCCAGCACCTCTTCCAGCACCCACCTCTTCCAGCCCATGCCCCACGGCACCCGCCATCTGCTCCCCACACCAGGCCCAGTGTCCTTACTCACACCCCCACACCTGAGCCTCGCACCAGGCCATGAGGCTCTCCAGGATCTACAATGGTGCCCAGCCACTGACCTCAGGGAGGACAAAGAACATGTCCCACCCAGGCTGCCCGCCACCCCAGCATCCACACACAAACCTGAGGGCCTGGCGGGTCCTTGGCCAGGACTTCCCTTCCCGGCTTCTCGCCACCCCCCACCTGCTCTCCCATCTGTCTTTCCATCCTGCCTCCTCCAGCCCCTGCTTCATGTTCTTTGCACAGAAGAGTTATTCAAAAGCAATTTGCCAAATAACCCTATCACCGAAAATGCCAAATAACCTAAAAAGCGAGAGGACTCTGGCCCATTGTTTCCATCCAGGGCTCACAAAAGCCTTGACTTTCAAGGCAGCACAGTAAGCAGAGGGGCAGGGGGACACTGCCCAGGAGCCGTGGCGCCACACTCCCAGCCTGGACCTGACCTGACCCCGCGATGGCAGCTCTGCTCTCCCCTGGGGCTGCCCCCGTTGCCACCACTATGGTTGCACCCACAGGGGAGGACAGTGTAGTGGACAGGGCTCCCAGGAAGCTGCCAGGCAGCCCGAGAAGGCCCTGCCCACGGCACACACCTCCTCCTCGGGGCAGGAGGGCACGGCATCCCCCCACACCCACCCCAAAAAACCATTCTGGACCCGGGTCCCAGGGAGCGGCCAGGAAGGGGCTCCTTTGGGGCCTCCCCAAACCGAGCCAGCTGCTCCCTCTTGTGGCCACGAGGAGTCACAGCCAGTAGCTGCTCGGCACCCCGGGGCGGCACCTCGCCCCCTCAGCGGCTCCCTAAACACTAGGGCCACAGATGAACCATCACAACATCCCCAAACTCTGCACTCAGATGACTGCACTCAGACACTTGCCATTCAAAGAAACGACAGGGATGCTTCTATGTGGGAATTCCAGAAATTTCCGGGTGGAGGTGACCCAAGCTGCCTGAGTCGTTCTGCTCAGCAGGGCAGCAGGGCCTGGAGAATGCCTTGCCCATGCCTGGTGCAGAAGAGTCCCTGTGAGACCCCTAGGGTCTGGCCCATCACCACCCGGGGACAGGACTTCACAGATGGACCGGAGAAGAGGCACCACCAGGACATCCTGCCACCTCCCGATGACCAGATCCTGGCACAGGCAGCCACCCTGCAGGGAAGGTGCGCCGGCCATGTCTGACCTAACCACACTTCCACCCCTCCAGCCTGTGCAGCCAATGCCCTGTCCCTCCAGGGTCCTGGAAACGAGTGCCCGTGCTTGCAGCCAGCCTCCACAGAACACATCCTGGGTGCCACGTGTCAGACGAGAGCTGCAGATACACAGCATCTGGTCACCTGTCCCACCAGAGGGGCCCACCACAGTGGTCCCACTATGCTTCCAAGAGAGGCAGGCAGAGAGGTGACAGCTCGCAGGAGACGTGATGGGAACAGAGCCAGGCGCTGGCCCAGGCAGGCTAACTCAGCCCACACAAGCCCACTGTCCTCTGCCTCAGGCGGTGTGAGCTCAGGTGCTTCTGATCCAATCACACACCAACACCCACTGTGTGCGACGAAGGAGGAGAGGCCCCCACCACGGCTTTCGGGAGCTCACACTCCGCGGGAAAGAAAAACACATTCCAGAGTGTTAGACGAGGCCATAGGCAAGCTCAAGGCATCAGGGGAAATGGACATGAAGACACCAACTAATGTCAGCTCCCTGAGAGCAAGGCCTTTGTCCCCCATCATTCGATGCTACTTCTCCTTGACAAATCTGGAGCCTGATAAACACCAGTCGGACACATGATTCAAAGTGGGAGATTTTGCAGAGAAGACGACTTTCTGAGCTGGGCTGAGACTGGTCAGCAGGAAGGGGACAGGAAGGGAAGGAAGGGGAAGGCATGGTAGGAAGAGGGAATGGCCAGAGCCAAAGCCTGGTGGGAAGAAATTCCCAACAAGAAGTCTGGGAATGAAGGGAGCTGGCTCACACTCCAGGCCCGGCCAGACACTGCTTCGAGCAGAGCAGGCCCCACAGGGACCCACGCCAGTCACCTCCAACTCCCAGAGCAGACGTCACCAGCCAAGCGTCACAGCGAAAGAACCAAAGGGCTGAGTGCAAAATCCTGGGACTCCAGGTTGGAGCCAGAACACGACGTT
Source organism: Bradypus variegatus (assembly GCA_004027775.1). Lineage (NCBI taxonomy): Eukaryota > Metazoa > Chordata > Mammalia > Pilosa > Bradypodidae > Bradypus > Bradypus variegatus. Next base: position 8,308 of record PVKY010001072.1, on the reverse strand, counting down.
CTCTCCCTGCACAACTCCATTAGACTTGTCAGACAAGAATGTAGACAAGTTATGTCAGGACTCAAATTGGCCACTTAGAAACGACACCCGTCCACTTAACCTCATTCAGAGGCATCATCACACTTTCTTCACTTCAGAAAATGTTTCTGAGGAAAAATCACTCAAATCATAATTTGCCAATGAAATGACCTGGGTAGGTTGGTTGCAGAACTCTGTGGAAACCGGAGGAGGAAGTCGCCATGAGTTGAGCTGGCTCTGGGCCAGGTGCTTTTTAAGCATCTTTCTCACGTGATCACACAATGTGGGTCTGATGATGCCCTCAGGTAGGTGAGACCCCAGTCCCCCAGGCAGGACGGCTCTGGAGGCTCCCCCACCACTCTGTGGCCAAGCTGGATTGGAAGTCAAGTTTCCCCAACTCCAAAGCCCTGTCTTTCCCCAAGAATCTTGCATTCAGCTACCATTTACTTGGCACCTACCTACCAGGTGCTTTGTTAGATGCAGAGGAAAAGGGACTCTGTCCACACACACCCAGCCCACAGTCCAGAGGGGTAGGGGCAGGTGCAGGCAGCCGTCCCTCCGTGCCATGGGGACTGCTTGCCGTGGCTTCAGTAAGCTTTAAAAATTAAGTAAGTAGCATGACGTAAAACAGAGTTCCCACGTAAAACCCAAACTCCCCAGCAGGGCACATGTGGCCCCCCCTGGTCTGGCGCTCCCCTGCTGGCCCTCCGGGGCCCCTCCAGCTCTCTGTGCATGCAGCCAAGGCAGGCCAGCTCCTGGGCCTCGGACGCCTTCCATCCCCACCCCTCCCACGGGAGCTGCCCCGTGAGGAGCCTTCCCTGCATCCCCCCAGGCTGGCTGGTGCTCCTCCCGCAGGGTTCCAGGAGCACCTAGGGTCCTGCTGGGGACCCGTCCACACAGCCCCGAGCCCAGGGTCCTGAGTGTCTGTCCATTTGTCCATGGCTCCTGCTACGCTGTGCGTTCCCTGAAGCCAGGGCCAGGGCTCAGCTGCCTCTGCAGCTCCCACATGCAGGACAGGACCAGGCACAGAGCTGGCTTCGCACTGCACTCCGTGGGGGTCATGGAGTATATCCCCAAGTTCCCGGGACCTGCTTGTCTTCTCCCTCAGTGACCTCCTCCTCCCGGGGCTCCGGTGTGTCTGGTCCCCCCCCAACACCACCATGTGGGATAAGGACTCCTCAGTGTCCTCTAGTGACCTGGTCAAGGTAGCTTCAGGGAAAGGACAGACAATCTGGGGCTGACTGCAGAACTGTCTCCTGAATGCAACAAAGAATCACGGAAACTTCCCAAAGGAAACGTCCAACCTGTAACCACCCCCTAACTCTCTCTGTTTCAACAGATAAAGCATCCAGGCAGTTTATTCCTAAGAACACCGGTAAACAGCAGCTTTCACCCACAAGTCTTACCTTGAAGGTTTTATCCATAGAAGCAGAGAGAAGCATGTGGCTCTTGGAAAAGACCGGACACCACTGGATGCTGTTGACGGGGCCCCTGTGGCCCCTCAAGTGGAAGAGCACACTCCTGGGGACTTTGGTTTCTTTATACTGACTGTCCAAATATGGCTGAATAAACTCAGACACCCTGGGGGCGACACAGAGTGGGGCTGGGGCACACCCAGCAAGAGGTCCCGGTGGCTCCGCTTCTTTACTCTGGCCTGTGTCTGCGTTTAACATCTGCAGTTGTCTTAGTCTCTTCGGGATATACGGTACGACACAATCCTCACGCCTCTTCTTCTGAACAGAGCTGCCAGTGGTACCTGTGGTTTCAGATTCTGTTTGAGCACAGAAAGAGGACAGAGTGGAGTTGTATAATTCCCAGGAGAGTTTCATTTCCTTAAAGCAGGCAGCTGGCCGGGGCGAGTGGCCAGCCGGAGCATGGCTGCTCCACAGGGAAGGACGAGGGGGTTCGCTGGGGGGGAAGGTGACTTCAGGCTCCTTCCTTCGCCACTGCAGTCTCTGGCTGGGGCAAGAGCCCCAATCGCTCCTCCCGAGTTGGACCAGTGGGAGAGGATGGCCTCCTGGGTCTTCATGAAGGTTGCTCGGAGTTTTGGATCCAGGCTTTGGGGGCTGTGCTTCCCCTTTCATCATGTCCAGGACACCAGATGTAAAATCTTGCCCAGGAGGTTTGGCCACACCAGATGTGTCCTTCTCCGTGTCAGCATCGTTACCACTTCCCACGGTTTCTGCCTCAGCCTCCGAGTCTGAGTCATCATAGGCCACCAACGAAGACATCTTGCTGTCCTTCGAGGGCAAACTACCTAAGGCCAAGCAAAGTCAAATGTCAAAAAATGTGCATGGAGCTATATTGAGTGAAATAAGTCAGACACAAAAGGACAAATATTGTACAGTCTCACTGATAAGAACTAATTATATGTAAACTCATAGACATGAAATATAGGCTACCAGGATAAAGAACAAGGCTAAAGAATGGTGACTGGTTGCTTATCGTGAGCAGAATGTTTAACTAGGTAGAACTTAAGTGTTTGGAAATGGACAGAGGTGACAGTAGCACATTATTGTGAGAATAACTAACACTGCTGAATATGTGAATGTGGTGGAAAGGAGAAGCTCAGAGTCAGGTATGTCACCACAAGGAAAGTAGGAGGTTAAAATGTGGGAAAGTATAAAACAGTGAATCCTGTGGTGGACAATGTCCATGATTAAGTGTACAAATATTAGAACTCTCTCTCATGAAGTAGAACAAATGTATGACACTATAACTAGAAGTTAATAATAGAGGAGTATATAGGTAAAAAAGACACCTATTGCAAACTACATACTACAGTTAGTAGTATTTTAACATTCTTTCATCAACAGTAACAAATGTACTACACTAATACCATGAGTCAATAATGGAGGGGGGCTGGTTAGGGGTATGGGAAGATTTGAGTTTTCTTTTTTGTTTCTATTTCTTTTCTGGAATAATGAAAATGTTCTAAAAATTGGAAAAAAATTAATTGTGGTGATCGATACACAGCGGTATGACGGTACCGTGGGCAACAGATTTGTGCACTCTAGATGAATGTATGGTATGTGAACAATCTCAATAAAATTGAATTTTAAAAAATTTTAAAAATTAAAAAAAATGTGCATGGAAGAATACTTACATGCAATTAAGAGAAAACATGTGACCGAGGAAATCCAAGACTTAAAAACCCACAAGATAAACACATGTCACTCTACATGAAGCATAATTATTCAGAACAGTTTTTTAAAAATGACTATGTGACACCTGGGAATAAGGTGAACAAGAAATAAGCAAGACCTACATAAAGAAAACGAAAACTTTATCGAAGGACATAAAAGAAGACCTGACTAAACGGATAAACGACAACTAGTTAGAAAGACTCAGCATTTTAAAGATGCCTTTTGGAAGGTCAATTTGATCATATCTAATAAAAATTTAAACACGTATAGTTTTTACCTCACCAACTCCACATCAGAACTCTGTCCTGCGCAAACACTAGCACACATATGCAAAGAGAGATGTACAAAGAGAGCCTGCCACACTGTTTATCAGCAACAAACAACTTTCATCAACATGAATGAGGGAGGTCTGAGATAGTGAGATGGAAAGAGGTCCAGAGCCTACAAAGAGGGAAAAGCTCGTCACCCTCACCTTTGTCCTCCCCTTGCACTCCCTTCCCTCTGTTCTTTGTCGGGAGGCTCTTCCCCCAGATACCCCATCTTCACTGTGAGCCGGTGGGAAAGACAGACCCACAACACGAGGCCAAGGGCCTGGGGCGTCTATCCACCCAAGCGCAGGGGAAGCAATTCTGAGTGTGACCCAAATCTGCCATTTTCACCACAAATACACACACACGCAAAACTCATGCAGCAGAGATTTCCCCTTTTTAATAATAATTCTTGAAATTCTGAACTGTCATACACAAGCCAATGTTACCAACTAGTTCCTAGAAAGATGTGCTTCTGTTTGGAGTTCAATGTTTGAACTCGATGGTGTTAGCACAAAGTACAATCAAGAGGAAAACAGGGACGACAGACTCGTCCCGGGCAGCAGAGGGCGCGCTGGAGCAGCACTGAAATCCGCAGCCAGGCACTGGCTCAGCTGCAGGCAAAGCAGTGGACCCCATCTTAACTGGCCACGTCCAGCTTGTCCAGCTGCTCCCCCCACATGTGGGGTCCAATCATCACCAGAAGACCCCTTGTGTCTTGTCTGGTGTTAAACCGGTCACTCACCTTTTCCCTGAGAAAGTGGGTTTCCCTGTCACCTGGAATCACCCATTTCACACCTTTCCCCAAATGACACCATTCGCCTGGGGGGCTCTGGTGCTCTACAAGTCAGGTCATCGTTTAGAAAATGTCCCATGGTCTGCTTCCTTCAACAATCCCACCTCCTCCCACAGCCTAATCCAGATTCCAACTCCCACACGCAAAACGGGCCAGCCCACCTCAAACGGATTTATAATGGAACTGTGCGCTGTGAATGATTTTGGCATTTTAGTTCTCTAAATACTTAGCCTGGTCTCAAGGCCCGTCCTGACCAGACAGCTGGCCTGTCCCCACTCCATGCACAGCCCCACGCACCGTGCCCACCCCCACCCCCAGGATGCTGAGCTCTGCCATTAGAATGGATCTGGAGAGTCGCCCACATGCGTCAACCTCAGGAGAGGCCAATGGCCAGAATTAGATAAGTCTATGACTGAAGAGCAGAGAATGGTGGGATCGGGCCTCGCTAAGCCTGCTCCCTAACAAGGCAAGACAGCAAGGGCTGAATGAATGCAGAAGCATGGGTCACAGGGCTCCTGACAATCTACTTCGTGCATAGTTCATTCATTCATTCAACAAACACTGACAGAGCACCAGCTACCCACCAAGCACCACACCAGGCACTAGGAACCACCATGAGCGAAAGAGTAAACGATGCCCTGCACTCACATGCCAGTGGGTAGAGACAGACCACAAAGAAGCAAAAGAGGGGTGCCGGACGACAAGAAATGCTAAGCAGAAAAGTAACACAAAGAAGCGGGTGGGGGTGACGATATGCCCTGGGGTTAACGTGGGTTGCAGTTTTATATAGGGAGGCTGAGGAAGGCCTCAGAGATAAGTCGATGTTTGAGTAATCCGGGGCGGGGGGTGGTGGTAAGGAGGGACGGAGGAGAGGGGATGAAAAGTGCTGGAGATCAAAACAACAGAACCAAACCAAATGCACAGGATGAAAGAGGAGTCAATGATGATGCAAGGAAACAGGCAAAAATGGAGATCAGGAGCCACTGGGAACACCATAAACTTTAAGAAGAAAGTGTTTGTTCCCTTTTATATTTCTAAGATGAAAGAAAAAAAGGAAAATGTTTTATGGAAAGAGGGGGGTGATTAACAGGAAAAGGTATAGCCAGATGAAAGTCAAGGTACAAGCATTGGCGAAAAGAGGCTAAAAAACAGAAAGTGTAAGTGGCACTGAAAGTCACTAGCATGTCAGCTCCTGAGGGCAGGGTTGCTTGTGTGTTTTGTTCACTGTTGGTTCCCGAGAGTCTAGTGAGATGCAATCTGGTGGGTGGGGGATAGAAAGGAAGTATAAGAAATAGGATATTCTCCTTCAACAAACGCTTCCTGATTCCCAAGCCCTATGTTGGGTCCCCGGAAAAGGCACCAGACCGATGAGGGTACAAACAAAACGCGACCAGAGATGGGTTTTGCAGGACGAATAGGAGTTAGCCGAGCTGCCAAGACAGAGAGGTTGGGGTAGAGCAGAGCACTGCGCGCTCGGAAGAAAGAGGAGACAAGGGTGAGGCGAGCGGCAGGTTAAAAGCGGGCGCCGAAGCGCGCACATAGCAACCGCATCCCAGTCGCATCCCGGTCCCCTCCCGCCTGGGGCCCGCAGCTCACCATACGCACCGGAAGCGCTCGCTCCTCCCGGAGGCCAGCCGACCTGCACGTCGCCGCTGAGCTGCGTTCCGCCGCGGCGCCGGGGACGCCAGCCAATCAGCGGCGGCCTTCGCTTCGGCCCCGCGCGAACAGCCAATGGTGTCGCAGTCGGTCCGGAAGTTGTTCCAGCCGGACGGCGTTTCCACGGACGCCCAGGCGGCGTCGCATGACTGAGGAGACAGTGTAGACGCGCCCGGCGGGGCCGGTGAGTGGGGGTGGGGGTAAGGGAGGGAGCGAGGCAGCGGCGATACCCCGTGGGCTGGTCCCCCCGGGGCCTCCTGCCCGCCGGGGCCCGGGGTGTCCTCCTCAGGTTCCTGCGCCCTGCACCCCTGGGCTCTGGCACCGCGAGGGGCGCGGAGGCTGCCACGAGCCCTTCGCTCCCTTGGCTGCGAAGCGCTGGCAGGGCCGGCCCCCGGCTCCCGCCGGCGCTGACCCTTCTTTGTCTCCCACCTCCTCCCGCCGCCCCCAAGGGAAGGGCCCCCACTTTCACGGGGTGTCCGCCCTATGCCGGGCGCTTTCTCTGCAGTAGCGCACGTGGTCTCCTCAACCGTGATGTTAGGAGGCGGCTTCGTGCCCGTTTCGCAGATGAGGAAACCGAGAGGAGCAGAGAAGCAATTTGACTTGCCCAAGGTCTCTCGGCAAGAGAATGACCGAGCTGGGATCCAAACCCGGGTGTAGAAGGCGCACTTCCCAAATCTGGGGTCGTCGCTCAGCGCGGCCAATAGAATTCACGCCGAACCAGGCTGAGAGGGAAAAAGGGTTTATTTACCTTGGCGGGAGGGCAGGGGAAGCTTTCCTACATTTCTGGGAAGTATTTCTTCAATTGGTTTTTATACTCGTTGGAGACAGAGAGAGGTAATCATTTTAGTTTACAGATAACAGAGCTGGAGAATTTCACTGTTAGTCATTTACTTCAAGAACTAGATGGCACCTGTGAAAGTGTCTGGGGAGCTAGGTGAAAAGGTTTTATTTGTAATCGGTTTTATTTCTGTCTGGGAGGTCCGGGGACCATAGGTGAAAGCTTATTTAAATCTGAGTGCAGACTTTACATTTACATGTGGCTCCTTTGTGGGACAAGTTTTCACTTTTAGTCTTCACCCCCTGCCTACTAAGGTTAGATTTAAAAGCTGCTTTAGGTTACATTTTAAGGTTCGTTTACAGCTTCCTACTTGCTTACAGTTTTAAGGTTATATTTTAAAAGTCACTGTTACACAGGTCTGTGTCACCCAGAGCTCAGGGTGTTTCCTCTGCACTGCGTTGTCTGGTTGGCAGAAGCCGCAGGGAATTTCTCTCGTCTGCCTGTTCCCCTCCCCCGACTGCACATGAACAATTAAGACACACGTTGAGGGTGGGGAACGGGGAGAGGGCGGGGAGGTTATGTGGCGGCCAGCTTGGTGGCTGATGCAATGAGGGGTAATGGCTCTGTTCTCCAGAGGGCCTCATTGTCTCGACCTGCCCTTTCGCACCCCCACCCCTTCCCACACAACCCACCCCTTGGGCGTTTCCAAAGAGGTTGGTCAAGAGGCTCTAGTGTTTCTGAGAAGCAGAGTGATTTCTAAGAAACCCCCAAGTGCGGGTAGCTGAAGGGTGGGGTAAACAGGAAAGAGAAGAATCTTAAAAGGGAAACTGAAAGAAAGAGTGGACAGCTATTAAAGACCTCTGACTGCACCAGGCGTCTTAGCTCCTCAGCTGCCGGGCAGGAACGGTGACCGCCTCTGCAGCATCTCCCTCAGCTTGGGTATGTCTTGCCAAGGCCATCTTTGCTAGGCTTGGGGGGGTTCTTTAGGATCAGGGTGTGGTGCATTTTATTTCATCCCATTGACCCAAAGTTGAGGTGATTCACTGCATCTTAATGCCTTGCTTCGTCTAAACTAATGGTTTCTCTGTCTTTTAAGATAATTTTGATTTTTGTTAATTAGGGGAAAAGATACACCTTAAACCTTTCCTATTAGTGTTTTCTTTGTTTGTTTGTTTAAAAAAGGGGGAAACGTGACCTTTTTAGAGATTTGGGTTTAAAGCGCTCCTTGCTCTAAAGCATTCATTTTCCTATCCTCTGGGAATTTGACAGTCCAGGGGCCCTTGTCACCCACACTCTGGAACCAGGTTGTGAAAAGTGGTATTTTGGTGGCATTCCAGGCATCCAGGGACTTTCCCAGGTCACCTGCTTTTCCTGGTGGCTCCAGAATTCATGCCTGGATGCCACCCTTCCCCCAAATTGCAGAATCAGTGTGTACTAATCTCTGTGAGATGATTTCGGAACAGCCCAAGTCACTGTCGTATTGTTCTGTTAGACAGTTATATTCTTTCCATTCCTCACCCCAAAATTGTACTCAGTTTCTTCAGGTACCTGTTACACTCCTCTGGAATGGCCTTTCAGAATGGGCACAAGGTAGAAGTTCTTAAAA
>PVKY010001071.1:0-35733 GCA_004027775.1 Bradypus variegatus | reverse complement strand
GCACGTTCTCATTCTCCTGGGTCTCTGTGGGGATGATGGGGCCTGGGGGAGGCTTCGGTGTGTTTGGGGGTTGTGGGTGCTCATGCCCGGATCGCCTGCCAGCGCTGGTCCCAGAGCCGAGTGCCGGACCTCGCCCTCCACCCCCGGACGCCCTCGGACCTGCCTGACCAGGGCCCAGCCAGTGCCCGCCTGCCTCCCGTTGCCCGGCACAGTGTCAGGTCCGGGTGTAGCCAGGCTTCCAGGCCACCCGGCCCCACCCGGGCCCACGCCACCCGGCTGGTCTCCCACCCTTGTGGGACCGAAGCTTCCCCAGCAGTGAAGTGGGCATGACTCGTGCCCCTGACTGCGCTTCTACGAGGCTCGAGGGGGAGAACAGAGGGGCGACATTTGAAGGTTCCAAAAGGAACTGTGACTTTTAAAAGGGAAAGCCAGCTAGCGATCCCACGTGGGGGCATCCACGCCACAGAGGCGAGTGCACGTGAGAGCCCCGACCTGGAGAAACCCGCATGTCCACCCACGGTGGGTCAGAGGATCAACTGTGGTAAAGTCACCCGATGGAGCTCATCCTGCAACAAAACAACCATTTGTTACATCCCCGTACAAGGGAATTGTAAAAAACAGAAATCATTTTGAGCAAAAGAAGCCAGATACCAATTCCTCAAAAAGTTCAACATAGAACGTAGGTGACCCTGTCGTCCCACTCCCAGGTGTAGACCCAAAGGTAGTGAAAGCAGGGCCTCCAGCTGATATCACACCCCAGTGTTCACAGCAGAATTACTCACAGCAGCGGAAAGGAGGAAGCCGCCTCAGCCTCCATCCACAGGTGACGGGTAAACAGAAGGGGCCTGTCCGTGCAGTGGAATAGTATTCAGCCAGAAAAAGGAGCAAAGTTCAATTATAGGCTACTGCATGGAAAGACCTCGAAAACGTTATGCAGAGTGCAAAAAGCGAGTTGCAAAAGGACAAATACAGTCTGATTCCATTTATGTGACGTATCTAGAATAAGCAAATTCATACAGATGGGGAGTAGATTGGAGGTTCCCAGGGCTTGGGGGAGGGGGAATGGGGAGTGTGCTGGTTTGAATCTGTTATGTACCCCTTAAAAGACTATGTTCTTTTAATCTGCTCTTGTGGGGGCAGACCTATTGTGGGTGGGGCCTTTTGATTAGATGGTTGCCATGGAGACCCGCCCATTCGCAGTAGGTCTTGATTAGTTTACTGAAGTCCTTAAGAGAGCTCAGGGGCCAACACAGACCTAGACGCTTGGAGGTGCAGACAGAAAGACATCTGGAGATGCTGAGCTAAGAGATGAAGCCCAGAGTTTGCCACAGAGAAGCTAAGAGAGGACCCCCAGATGCTGAAAGAGAAGCCACTGGAATCAGAAGCCAAAAGCAATGCAAGCCGGGAGCAAAGAACCAGCAGACGCCAGCCACGTGCCTTCCCAGCTGACACAGGTGTCCAGACGCCATCGGCCTTTCTTCAGTGAAGGTGTCCTCTTGTCGATGCCTTAGTCTGGACACTTTTATGGCCTTAGAACTGTAAATTTGCAACCTAATAAATCCCCTTTATAAAAGCCAATCCACTTCTGGTATTTTGCATTCCAGCAGCTTTAGCAAACTGAAACAAGGGGTTAATGCTTCATGGGGACAGTTTCTGTTTGGGGGGGGTGAGAAAGTTTTGGTCATGGAGGGTGGTGATGGCAGCCCACTGTTGTGACTGTAATTAATGCCACTGAATCGTACTCTTAAAAAATGGTTAAAACGGCAAATTTTATGTTATGTGTATGTTAGCCCAATAGTGTAAAAATAAAACGAGACACCAAAGAGTGCGTGCTGTATGATTCCACGGATAGGAAGCTCAAGAACAGGCAAAACGGACCTACGAGGACAACTCCAGATGGGGAGACAGCAACTGGGAAGGGGCCCGGGGGATGTTTCAGGGACCGTAAATGAGCTCTGCCCCATCTGCTGGTGCCCCATGGGTGTATGCAGGCACAGAACTTCCCCGAGCTGCGCGTGTGGCCCTGCTCTGTAGGCAGCTGATGTAAGCTATATTTAAATAAAACAGGTGTAGAAAATGAAGAGAATGCTGCGTCCCAGTGTTTAACAGCAGACACCACACTGGGGATTAGGCATAAAATGCTGCATGGCTGAGAAAGGGGGTAGAGGGAACGGGGGTGGGGGGACGGAGAGGTGGGCTGGGCCTCTCTTCCCTCCTGTGGAGGGCGAACCCTGTGTCCTCAGCTTCCGGCTCCCCTAGCTGAGCCCCTGGAATTGTCTCTCACTGCAGGTTCATGAACCATCGAGCGCCTGCCCACAAGAGATACCAGCCCACAGCCTACGAGCACGCGGCCAACTGTGCCACCCATGCCGTGAGTTGCCTCTCTCAGGGGGCTGAGGGCCTGGACGGGGGACGCTTCCAGGTGGGGGCGGGGAAGGCAGCCTCTTACCGTGGAGAAATACGTCTCTGTTCCTTGGTGACGTTCGAAGCGGCCTGCTCCTCGACTCTCCTGTGTCCCTCAGAAGCAAGCAGGCCTTGAGGGGAGGCCTTTTGGGTAAATCAGCACTGAGCCTGTCTCTCTGTTGCTCTAAGACCTTCTGTGGCTCCCTAGTACCTAGTAAAACATCCAGCCCCTTTAGCAAACACTCACTGAGGACTGAACCTGTATGTTGGCGCCCCCTCCCACTTCTACTCCCTTGTCCCCGGGGCCCAGCGACTCTGAGCTGTGGCTTGCTGTTTCCAAAATACAAGGTGCAACCCCTGCTTTTGCATGTGCTGTTTGCTCACCTGGTGTATCTCCACCCAGCACCACCTGTGAAACCCTTTTCGTCTTTTCTGGCCTTGACTGAAACGCTTCCCCCAAAGACTCCCCATCTGCCCGGTACTGGTAAGCTCCGAGCTCGGTGCTTGGGCCGCCGTAGCTGGCACCGTACCACCCTGCCTGATGTCTGGCCAGGAACACCCCAGCCCTTTTGCCCATTTGTCCAGCAGACGTTTCCGGGGTGCCTCATGCCAGACCCCGGCAAGGCGGAGGTGAGTTTAAACAGAATCCCTGCCGCGGCAGGCTCTGGAGTATCTGAGTCAGTGTTTGTGGAGCAGAATTGAATTAATTCCCAGCCCTGCGGCCTTCCTGGCGACCCTGGGGGTTAACATGTATTTGACTGCAGCGATAGAACACGAAGCAGGAGCTGGCACCGACCGACCGTGTGCTGGGTGGTGCCCAGGGCTGTGCTGCGTCCTGTTTGTGTTTTCTCAGCTGTTCCCCGGGTCGCCCCTGAAGCCTCATGCCAGGGGCATCGCGGGAGCTCGCAAAACCTTTGCGGGATAATCCCTGACTTCTTAAGCGACCCTGTTTACGGAGGAGACGACGGAGGCTTGGGGTTAGGTCTCACCCAGAGTCAGAGCGAGCTCCGTCACGGGTCCACACTGCAGCCAAGGGGCAATGTTCTGGCTTGGGAAGACCTGCTTTGTGTTACGTGTACGTTACCACGATAGAAATTAAAGAAGAAGATCTGCCTGAGAACCCCAGCTCCACCATTTAGCAGCTCTGAGCCTCAGTTTCCCCATCTGCAAAATGGGCATCTCACGCTCCCCCCTTACGCTGGGTACCAGAGCCGGCCCAACGCGGGCATCTTGGGTACACCTGCTCCTCCCGTCGGGCCCCCCACGCCTGGGGAAAGAGGTGCCGGGAGGATGTCGTCGTCACCTCTCGGGGGGCTGTGAGGTGGGCAGCAAACATCTGTTTCCTCCCTCTCCTGGGCAGCTGGGCCTGACAGCAAACATCTGTTTCCTCCCTCTCCTGGGCAGCTGGGCCTGACACAAGGTGTCTCGGTGCAGCAGGCGGCTGGGGGAGCCCAAGCACAGGCGTTGGCTCTCCCTGCTCGTCACCCATTCGGGGATGTGCCACCCGTCCTGCTGCCCGCTCTGAGTCCATAGTGAGGGCTCAGTGGAGCCACTTCCATTCTGGGTGTCGTTCCCTGGGGCAGCTCCTGTGCTTACAGGGTTGTGGAATGAATGACTGACAGACAGACTGACTGAATACCAGGTACTGGAGCTGATGACAGAAGAGCACGGATCGTGATCAGGTTTTACAGCCTGAGGGGAACTCTGTTCCCCGTCACTAAACGGCCCAAGAGAGTCACTATTTATTCTTTAAGGGGATAGAATCAGAATAAAGGAAACTAATTTTTTGTCTTTTTTTTTAATTAAGATTTATTCACACACCATACAATCATCCAAAGTGTACAATCAGTTGTTCACATTACTATCATATAGTTGTTCATTCATCACCCTGATCTACTTTTTGAATATTTTCCTTGTACCAGAAAAAGTGATAATAAGAATAAAAAAATAACAGTAAAAAAAAGAACACCCAAATCATCCCCCCATCCCACCCTATTTTTCATGTAGTTTTTGTCCCCATTTTTCTATTCATCCATCCATTCACTGGATAAAGGGGAGTGTGACCCACGAGGCTTTCACAGTCCCACCGTCACCCCTTGTAAGCTACATTGTTGTACAATCATCCTTTGAGGCTACTGGGTTGTAGTTAGATAGTTTCAGGTATTTACTACTAGTTATTCCAATTCATTAAAACCTAAAAAGAGTTATCTATATTGTGCGTAAGAGTGCCCACCAGAGTGACCTCTCGACTTCATCTGGAATCGCTCAGCCACTGAAACTTTATTTCATTTCAGAAACTATTTTTTAAAGTTTAGTCAGGGCACTTTGTCTTGTTGACTGCCGTGTACACGTGGAGGACCACGGGCCTTTTATTAAGAAACAGGGGCAGTGGGTCACCTCCTGACTTCTGGAACCATGTGTAACGTTGGGCCTGGATTCCCCATGTGCCTTTTTTAGATGTTCACAGCATTCATTCATTCATTCATTCATTCACTATGTATCTAAGTGTCCCCATTGACTGGGCACAATGCTGGGTGCTGAGAATGACAGCGATGGACACTGTGGCACTAACGCTGTGTCGGGGAAGCAGACAGTGGAGGTGTGAAGGTGTACACATATGACGTAAGCTGCGATGGCTGCCGTGGAAGGAAGGAATAGGGCGTTATGTGAGCAAAGGATGGAAGGGGCCTACGTGAGGTGGATGGATGGAGGAGGTGCATCTGCGAGGGCGACAGTGTAGCTGACACCTGAAGGATGACAAGAAGCCAGCTGCATGGAGAGCGGAGGGAACAGCATGTCCGGGAAATGGGAACAGCATGTCCAGGAAGAGGGAACAGCATGTCCTGGAAGAGGGAACAGCATGTCTGGGAAGAGGGAACAGTGTGTCCTGGAAGAGGGAACTGTGTGTACAGGAATTGGGAACAGCATGTGCAGGAAGAGGGAACAGTGTGTCCTGGAAGAGGGAACAGTGTGTCCTGGAAGAGGGAACAGCATGTGCAGGAAGAGGGAACAGCATGTCCAGGAAGAGGGAACAGCGTGTCCAGGAAGAGGGAACAGCATGTCCGGGAGGAGGGAACAGCATGTTCAGGAAGAGGGAACAGTGTGTCCTGGAAGAGGGAACAGCATGTCCTGGAAGAGGGAACAGCATGTGCAGGAAGAGGGAACAGCATGTCTGGGAGGAGGGAACAGCATGTTCAGGAAGAGGGAACAGTGTGTCCTGGAAGAGGGAACAGCATATCCTGGAAGAGGGAACAGCATGTCCGGGAAGAGGGAACAGCATGTGCAGAGACCTGTAGACAGGAATGAGTTTGTCATGTTGGAACTCCTGGATGAAGGCTTGCATAGCCAGATTGTAGTGATGAGAAGCAGATCGGGGAGGAGATGGGGAGAGGAAAGGGTAGGGGACCAGGCAGGGGCCAGGTCATGGACCTGTAAGGACAGCACATTTGTTAATTCCATTCTTCACAGCCAACCATCATGGATCATCCACCGTGCCTGTTTGGATATATTCTGTCCCCCAGAAAAGCCATATTCTTTAATGCAGTCTTGTGAGGTGTACTGATTAGTCCATTGATTAGGGTGGAACCTCTGATTGAATTATTTCCGTGGAGGTGTGGACCCTGCCCCTACAGGGTGGGCCTTGATTAGTTCACTGGAGTATTTAACAGAGAAGCTAAGAGCCAACACAGACCCAGATGCTTGCTGATCCTTAGAGATGCTTCAAGATGCAGACAGCAGGGCATTTGGAGATGCTAAGCTAAGAGATGAAGCCCAGAGTTTGCCTGGAGAAGCTGGGAAGACCCCCAGATGCTTAAAGAGAAAACCACTGGAATCAGAAGCTGAAAGCAACACAACCCGGGAGCAAAGGCCCAGTCACCAGTCATGTGTCCTCCCAGCTGACAGAGGTGTTCCGGACGCCGTTGGACTTTCTTCTGTAAAGGTGCCCTATTGTTGATGCTGTAGTGTGGACACTTTATGGCATTAAGACTGTAACTTTGAAACCAAATAAACCCCCTTCCTAAAAGCCAATCCATTTCTAGTGTTTTGCATAACAGCAGCATTAGCAAATGGGTCCATCCACTATTCAAATCTGCTTACAAATTGAATGTCAGTCAGGCACGCTGTGGTACATGGGCCTTTTGGAGAATCTGATGAAAGCCCCAGAGCAATGTCCTATATGGTAGCCACTGGTTCCGTGTGGCCGTAGAGCACTTGAAATGTGGCTGGTCCTGGGTGAGATGTGCCCGAAGTGTAAAATGCACACCGGATTTTAAAGACTTAGTATGGAAACGAGAGTGTAAAATACCTCCTTAATATTTTTTTATATTGATTGCATGTTGAGGTGATAATGGATGGATTGGGTTAAATAAAACACACTGTTAAAATTAATTGCCCCTATTTATTTTTCTATTTTAAAATGGGGCTACTAGAAAATTAAACACTGCCTAGGTACCTGTGTCCTATTTCCACTGGACAGCGCCGCTGCAGGCCCCTCCCCAGGCGAAGTGCCCTCAACACGCAGAATCATGCAGACACTTTCAGGAACCCCTTCCCCCCCGGTGCTTTGGGAGTTCTGGGACTGTCCAGAGGAGACAATGGACAAGGCAGGATTTGGAGAAGGAGGAATTTTCCAGGTCAACATGGTAGGGAAGGGCATTTGCTTCAGGGGAACCACACTGTGGCGACGCAGAGGTGGGAACCGCGTGGTGTGTCTGGGACCCGCGAGTCCTGGGTGTCAGGGGGTCATGGAGTGGGGGGTCGGCGGCTGGAGATGAGCTGGGCCCTGAAGGTGGTGGAGGTCCTTGGCTCTGTGTTTCACCCCCGTGTTCACCAGGGCCGTGCTTTCCAAGATGCTAGCCGTGGCGCTGGGCGGCGATTTAAACATAAGTCAGTAAAATGAAATACAGTTAAAAGTTCGGTGCTCGGTGGCATTGGCTGCATTTTGGATGCTCAGCAGCCACGTGCAGCTGGGGTGGGGGTGGGGGGTGGAGCTGGTCCAGAGCGAGAGGATTGGGGGGCCCAGGGGTGCTTGGGGGCTGTGTTCTCCCCAGGACCCTGCAGCACCCATCTGACCCCCGTTTCCAGCTCTGGATCATCCCCAGCATCCTCGGCAGCTCCAACCTCTACCTCCTCTCGGATGACGACTGGGAGGCGATCTCTGCCTGGATCTACGGCTTTGGCCTGTGCGGCCTCTTCGTGGTGTCCACTGTGTTCCACACGATCGCGTGGAGGAAGAGCCACCTCAGGTACCCCCCGCGCGGCCGTGGGGTGGGCAGCGTGCTGGGCGGGGGTTGCGGTGCCCCCATGGACAGGCCCGGAGGAGCCCCGGCCCGCCCCTCTCCAAGGACGTGAACAAAGCCAGCTCGAGGGCTGCTGTGAGTGACCGTCACACCTGCTTCTCCCAGGTGCCCCGGGTTCCCCGCACTTGACAGATGTCAATCCTTCTGCAACGTTGGCACCAGGGTCCCCGTTTTGTAGATGATGGTACCGAGGCTCACTGAGGTGGTGGGCCGGGCTCAGGGTCACCTTGCAGGTCATGGCCAAGCCAGGAGCTCATCTGGGGCCCCCCGAAAAGTGAGGGGACATCCTGGCCTGTGGCAGCCCCTGCAGTAACCACGTGTCCCCGTGTTTGGTGCTGCCCCAGAAGCTCCTCCCCAGAAGCCCATTCTCTCCCTCTCCCGGGGCTCTCTGAAGTCCCTCGGGCTCAGTGTCCTCAGGCCACAGTAATAAGGAACCTCAAACGGGCCCTGAAGGAACCGGAGCTCAGTCTCTTCCACTTCCGGAGGCCAGATGTCCCAATCCTGGGGTCAGCGGGGCCCCGCTCCCTCTGCAGGCTCCGGGAGGGCTCCTTGGCTGGTGGCCGCGTCTCTCCAACCTCCGAGTCTGTCTTCAGGCAGCTGCCTCCCCCATGTGCCTCCATGTCCACGTCCTCCCCTCTCTCTTATGAAGACACTGTCACTGGGTTTCAGGCCCACCCTCAGTCCGGAAGGGCCTCACCTCGAGGTACTTCACTAGTGACACCTGCAAAAGGCCCATTTGCAAAGGTCACGTTCTGAGGTTCTAGGTGGGCATGGATTTGGGGGGGCCTTACTGAGCCCGCTGCACCCTCCCACCAGGGTGGGCCCTGGGCTCTGGATGCACCCCTGCTGCCTGGATCTGGGCCTGGCTGGGCGCTGGCCAGCTCCCCCAACCCTGCCACGGGATGTGGTCACCTCAGGAAGCCAGTGGGGACTTGGGGGCAGCTGGAGGCCCAGGAGCAGCCCCCGAGACCTCAGCAGCCCTTTCCCCTCATTTCTGCTGTTTCGGTCACAGCAGCTGACTTGGGGGTCTCATTGGGTCTCGCCCAAAAGTGTTCACATCCATGTGCTCACCCAGTGGAACCCCTGCCTGGAAAAGGCCATGAAGCAGGAGGTGAGAAGTTTGGGGGTGGGGTAGGGAGGCAGTTAGAAGCTTGGCCTTGACTCCGAGTCAGCTGACCCGGGGTCCCAAGCCTGAGACCTCTGAGTGACCTTGGGTGGGTCCTCAAGTGCCCGAGGCCCACCCTCTACTGTAAAATGGGGATAAAGCTCCTTCGCTCAGCGTGACTGTAGGGACGAAATGCAGGGGCCTGAGCTCACTGCTGGACACCCAGAGGGGCTGAATAAATAGTTGTCACTGGTTTTTCTTTATTTTTTTTTTTTTACTTTTTAAAAATAGACTATTTGTCAGAGCAGTTTCAGATTTTCAGAAAATTTGTGCAGACAATGCAGAGAACTCCAGTTTTCCCCACTATTAACATCTTGCATTGGTGTCATACCTTTGGCACAACTGATGAACGATACATTAGTCACTAGAGCTGGTGGCTTACGCTGGGGTGCGTGCTCTGTGTTCTGCAGCTCTGCGGGTTTTCACAAATGTGCAATGTTGTGTATCCTCCATTATGGTGTCATACGGAATTGTTTCGCTGCTGTTAATCTCTCCTCTCCCCCCTGAACCCCTAGCAACCTCTGAACTTTTCACTCTGTCTCTAGTTTTGCCTTTTCTAGACTGTCATCTAGTTGGAAACATGCCGTATATAGCCTTTGCAGACAGGCTTCTTGCACTCTTTCTCTCAGCAGTCTGCATTTGAGGTTCCTTCATGTCTCCTTGTGGCGTGAGAGCTCGTTCCTTTTGATCGTGGAATGCTATTCCGTTGTACGGGTGCGCTGTTGGTTTTTTAAGGTTAGGTTTTCTGTGTCCTGTCCCAGGATGGCACGAGGCCTCCTATGAGCTGCAGGGTTGACTTTTCTCCAACAGACTCCAAAGGGCAGGTGTTACATGGACAATTTGTAAGTGGGGAATGTGGGACTCACAGAGGCTCCCCCGCTTCCCAAGGGCTCTCAGCCAGGGCTGCCCCCCAGGTCTTCTTTGCTCCAAAACCCGAGTCTGCCCTGGTGCCCCGTGCCGCTTCCCTCTGCTGGCATTGCACTCTTGGTTTCTGTGCAGCTTGGGCCACGGGGACATCTTCTTAGGTGGAGCAGCCAAGAGAGCTGGGGACACACTGGCTGCCACGGGCGCGAGGTGGCACCCCAGCTTTGGCCGTCGTGGCTTCTCGCCTCTTTCAGTTGGTTCATTCCATTGCAACTGGAGATGCATTTTGACGGCCTCTGGACTGTTTGGGAAGCGCGTCAGGGGGCCAGTTGGTCCCACCTCCTTGAATTGAAATAGAGGCCAAGAAAATGTTACCAACATGGAGGCCCCTTCTGCAGCTGCCCCAGGATTTCCGTGCACTGTGGCCACGAAGCAGTAAAGCTTTGTGGTGAAGGAAGGGCTCCGCGGTCCACCAGTGTTGCAACGGCCTCCACCTTAGACTTCTCATCTGTAACATGGTGGGTGCAGATATGGTCCCTACCCCTGAGGTAGATGAAGGAGGTAAAGCTTGTAAAGAGCCTAGAATAGTGCCCTGATTATGTATGTGCTCTGCATGTGTCAGCTATTATTATTTTTATTTCTAGGAAGACGTGCTGTTGAGACAGTGTCTCTGTTCGTAGAATCACTGGTGGTTGAATTTATGAAGGTCTAGACAGAATCACAGGTTGTATTAGTTATCTATTGCTGCATAACAAATTACCCCGAACCAGAGCGGCTTCAAAGAACAGTAAACACTGATTATCCCACATAGCTTCAGAGGAGTTCAGGAGCTTAGCCGTGTGGTGCCGGCTCAGGCCCTCTTGTGTGGTCGAGAGGTCGGCCAAGGCTGTGGTCACTGGAAGGCTTGACAGTGGCCAGAGGACCTGTTTCCAAGCAGACGCCCTCCCGTGGCTGGTGCACTGGCGCCGGATGTTGGGATGGCAAGTTCGGTTCTTCCCCACGTGTGCCTTTCCACAGCTACGTGGCGGCTTGTCCCCAAAGTTAGTGCTCCAGGAGAACAAGGCGAAGTGGTAATATATTTTATGATCTAGCCTCGGAAGTCACACTCTGTCATTTTTGCAGTATCCCGTTGGTGACCCGAGTTTGCCGTTTGTTGCGAGAGAGTCTCTGCGGTGATTATGATCACTGAGCACCATCTGGGAGGAGGGCTGCTAACTGGCCAGAGTGTTTGAGGGCCACGGTTGGCTCTTCGAGGTGAGGCCAGCATGTGAAGAGTTGACATGTATGGGGCGCTTCTGGCTGTGCTGAGTATAGACTCACTTAATTGTCAGGACACCCCTGTGATCAGGTGCCGGCACCCTCCCTAATTTGCCAGTGGACACTGAGACCCGAGCATTGCTCAGTTGCCCAAGCTTCTCCAGTTCCTAATGGCAGAGCTGGACCCAAGGCACACGGTTCAGCATTTGTGCACTTTTTCTAGCCACAGGGTTCTTTCTTCGTTTGAAGTCTTTCCAAAAGCCCAGGGTATAGAGCAGAGAAGCAGAGTTGCATGGTTTAAAGTTGGGGACAGGGAAGCAGATCTGCACGTGTTTGGGGAGGGCTCCCCTCCACGGGACCCCTGAGGCATCTCCCCAGCAGCCCTTGGGTGGTTAGGATTCTGGTTTGGAAACTGGCTCTAGTCACTTACAGATGGGGAGACTGAGGCCCGAGGGACGGGGCTGGGCAGGGGTGTCAGCCCCGAGCCCAGGCCCCCTCCCCGCTGGTTGGTCCCAGGGGCACCGCTCCGGGCGACATGGCGCCTTCCTGCCACCCGGGGCCCATGACGCTGGCTTTCTGCCCTAGGATGGTGGAGCACTGCCTGCACATGTCCGACCGGATGGTCATCTATTTCTTCATCGCCGCCTCCTACGCACCATGGTGAGTGCCCCACTGCGCCCCAGGAAGGGACTTGGCTTGGCCTTTTTTGTCTGTTCTAATGGCTGTTTTATAACTGGGTGGGTAAGAGAATCCACGTGGCACAAAAGGGTTGGGCACTTCATGCCTACTAGGCTGGGCACAATCAAAAAAGTGGAAGACAATGCGGGCCGTGAGGATGTGGGGAAGGAGGGCCCCCCCATGCGTTGCCGGAATATGGGGCAGCCGCCGGGGGAGGCACTTTGGCCGTTCTTCAGAAAGTTAGACATAAAACTACCACATGATGCCGTGATTCTGCTCCTGGGTTTAGACTCAAGAATTGGAAGCCGGGACTCAGACAGATATTTGCCCCCCAGTGTTCATTGCAGCTTATTCACACGTGCTGAAAGGTGGGAGCCACATGAGTGTCCACCGATGGGCAAGTGGATAAACAAAATGCGGCCTCTCCACACGGGGAAATATTATGCAGCCCTAAAAAGGAATGAAGTTCTGATTCCTGCTACGACACGGGTGAACCTGGAAAATATCTGAGTGAAAGAAGCCAGGTGCAATAGGACGCATATTGGATGATTTCATTTACAGGAAATCTCCAGAATAGGCAAATCCGTAGGGACAGAAAGTCGAGACTGGGGGCAAGGGGGCTGTCTCCAAAGTTATTGCTTAATGGGGACAGACTGTTTGGGGGGATGAAAAAGTTTAGGCAATGGATGGTGGTGATGGTGGGACAACATTGTGATAGCAATGAATGCCACGGATGGGGCACTCACAGATGGTTAAGATGGCAATTTTTATGTGGTATATTTTTACCACAGTATAAAAAAAAAAAAGAAAAAGAAAAACAGATACAGGTGAAAAGACAGACTTCCTCCACCCCATCCCCCTCCCTGAGGGCAGCGGTTTTTTATCAGTTTCTTGTGTTTCCTTCTAGATTTATTTTATGCATTAAAGGGCAAATACATATCTATTTATATGGCATATGAATACGTACAGTATTATAAATATATTAAAATATTTATATATTAAAGAGATATGTCTTTATAGGTATACATATGTATTTATACTTGCCTCCTACTTTTAATACAAAAGGAAGGATATTATACAAACCGTTCTGCAGTTTGCTTTCGTGATGTAACTTGGGACATTTTCCCTTTGAAATCCCCTCCCCGTCTTTCTTTCTTTTCAGCTGCAATATTCTGGATATTTATGGCAGGAGGCCATTGCAGTCCTTTGCTCTCACAAGTGGGGCCACAGTAGATATCCTTGTCTGTGCATTATCAAGCACATGTGCATGGCTGTATTGACTAGAATCATATGAATTGCCGATAGTTGGCCCCTTTTGACCTACAAAACTGACAGCTTCATATGGTTGAAACTAATCTCTGTGGGATAAATTCCCAGAATTGGAATTTCTGGTTGCAGGGAGCAGACATGATCAATTTTGCTAAGCATCACCAGTCACCCTCCAAAGAGATTGCACCACTTTAAACTTCCCCAGCTGGGGACTCGGGATTTCAAACATGGTTTAGAAACAGGTCCAGAAAGTTCTGGAATGATGAAACATGGAGCTTCCAGTCTTGGTCTGGGGAGCTTGTGGCCCAAGTCCCTGAGTGGGAAGAAGGACAGTTGTGCACACATCTGCCGAACGTGGACTCGGTGCCTGGGCAGTGCCGAGTGTGGGGTGCTGAGGGTCTGGGGTGGAGGGGAGCCTGGGACAGGACGGAGACAGCCCAGGGAGCTGAGCCTGTGCAGACACGACCGTCAGAGCCCAGAGAAGGCCCGGCCTGGCCTGGGGGGTCTCAGGGAAGGCTTCCTGGAGGAGGTGTCCCAGGCTGAAACTTCCCATTGGCCTCTTGAATGTGGGGAGCCATGGGAAGCTTTGGTGTTACATTTTTGCTGAGGTATTTGATTTCCACTTCTGGCTGTCATAAATTGGGTGTTTTCTTTCATTATATCAGCTAAAAAACTGTTTTTTTTTTTTTTACAGAAGTTGTGGTTTTACAGAACAATATGCATAAAATACAAGATTCCCACATATCTCCCTATTATCAACACCTGGCATTAGTGTGGTACATTTGTTAAATTGAGGAAAGCACATTTTTATAATAGTGCATGGTTTAACTTAGGGTTCACTGTTTGTGTAGTGCAATTTCATGGATTTTTAAAAAAATTTTATTCTATTATCATATATACAACCTAACATTTCCCCTTTTAACCACTTGCAGATACACATTTTAGGGTTATGTTCCCAACGTTGTGTACCATCACCACCATCCATTACCAAAATATTTCTGTTGTTCCAGATAGGAACTCTGTCCATTTTAAGTCTTAACTCCCTATTCCCTGTCCCTGCCCCGTCCCCTGGTAACCTACATTCTCGATTCTGATTCTAAGCATTTGCTTTTTCTGATTATTTCGTATCAGTGAGATCATACAATATTTGTATCTGGATTATTTCACTTTACTTGATGTTCTCTAGGTTCATTCATACTGTTGCATGAATCAGAATTTCATTCCTTTTTTATGGCTGAATAATATTCCAGTGTGTGTGTGTGTGTGTGTGTGTGTGTGTGTGTGTGCATACAAATTTTGTTTATCCATTCATTGATGGACACTTGAGTTGCTTCCATTTTTCAGCAACTGTGACTAAGGCTGCCATGAACATTAGTGTGCAAATATAAGCTGTTGTTTTGTTGGTAGCTACAAAGGTTATTGATTTTTAAATAATTTTTATTGTGGTAAAATATATACAACACAAACTTTCCCATTGTAACCACTTGCACAGGTACAACTCAGTGATATTACACCCACAATATTGTGTTGCATCACCCACCATTCATTACCAAAACTTCCTCATCACCCCAAACAGAAACTCCATCCTCTTGTAGCATTAACTCCCCATTCACCCCCTGCCCAAACCCCTGGCAACCTCTAATCTACTTTCTGTCCCTATGGGTTGGCTTATTTTAGATACTTCATCTAAGTGGAATCATTCAGTATTTATCCTTTGTGTCTTCAAGGTTTACCCATGTTGTCTCATGCATCAGAACTCCATTCCTTTTCATGGCCGAATAATATTCCACTGTATGGTAGACCCCATTTGTTTCTCCACCGTCTGTGGATGGACACTTGTGTTGCATCCACCTTTAGGCTATTGTGGATAATGCTGCTGTGAACATTAGTGTGTAAGTATCTGTTTCAGTCCCTGCTTTCAGTTCTTTTGGGTCTACATTAGAAGCGGAATTGCTTGGTCATATGGTAACTTAGATGTTAACTTTTTGAGGAATGAAACTGTTTTCCATGGATGCTATTGAGTTTTATTTTTAATTCAATTTTATTGAGATATAGTCACATACCATGCAGTCATCCAAAGTGTACAATCAGTTGTTCACAGTACCATTATGTAGTTGTGCATTCATCACCACAATCAATTTTTGAACATTTGTATTACTCCAAAAAAATAAAAATAAATAAATAAAAAAGAACACCCAAACATTCCATCCCCGCATCCCTCCCTATTATTCATATAATTTTTGTCCCTATTTTCCACTCATCTGTCCATACACTGGATAAAGGGAATGGGAGCCACAGGTTTTCACAATCACACAGTCACACCATGTAAGCTATATAGTTATACAATTGTCTTTAAGAATCAAGGCTACTGGGCTGCAGTTCAACAGTTTCAGGTATTTCCTTCCAGCTATTCCAATATACTAATAACTAAAAAGAGGTATCTATATAATGCATAAGAATACCCTACAGAATGACTTCTCCACTCCATTTGAAATCTCTGAAATTTTATTTTGTTTCATTTCTTTTTCCCCTTTTGGTCAGGAAGGCTTTCTCAGTCCCCCGATGCTGGGTCCAGACTCATCCCAGGAGTCATGTCCCATGTTGCCAGGGAGATTTACACCCCTGGGAGTCACTTCCCACTTGGGGGGAAGGCAGTGAACTTACCTGCCATGTGGTCTTAGAGAGAGAGGCCACATCTGAGCAACAAAAGAGGTTCTCTGGGGATGACACTTAGGCACAATTTTATGTAGGCTCAGCCTCTCCTCTGCAGTAATGAGCTTCATAAGGGCAAGCCCCACTACTGAGTTTTAAAAACGTTTCACTGAGGTGTAACATACACAGAGAGGCGTCACAATCGTAAATGTGCCATCTCATTGAATTCCCACAAAATGAAAGCACCCTTGCAGCCAGCACCCCGAAGACCCCCTCGGCCCCCCTCTCCAATCATTGTACCCCCAAGAATAGCCTCTGTCCTGACTTCTGTCATCATATAGTAGTTGTGTCTGTTTTTCTACTTTATGTGACTGGAACCTTCATTCTTTTGGGTCTTCTTTCCCTCAACGTTAAGTTAGAGCCATCAGGCCACAGGCATTGTCTGCCTTTGCCATCGCTGTGAAGTCTTCCGCTGGACGCACGTGCCCACCGTCTCCACTCTCCTGTTGGTGGGCACGTGTGTGGTGCCCAGGCTTGGGGTGACTGATTGCAGGTGAATGGCCCCTGCACAGCCTTGTACACATACATCTGTGGGCACCCACATCTGTGGGTCTCTCGAAGGAGTGGACAGAAGGACTGAAGCAGGACAGTGACCCATTTCTGGGTTTGGATGGATGAGTGGCCGCCTTACAAGCAGGCAGGTGTGTGAAGAGGCCGTCATAGGTACCGGGAGAGCAGGAGAACCAAGGCAGGAGTTGTGAGCATGGAGAGCAAGGACCAAAAGGAGAGGCAGCAGAACCTGAGCAACATCGTGACTGCCTGATGGTGGGAGAGGTGGGCGGAGGGGAGAGCTTGGGGGTCCAGGGCTGGCAGACATCAATGGGTGTTGGGTGTGGGGCATCCCTGCTGTCGTCTGTCCGGAGAGCCCATCGGATGCAGGCTCTGCCCAGCTGGCCCCAGGGAGGGGCGGGGGCTGGAGACCCTCCTGCGGGTCGGTTGTCAGATGGCCAGCTGGGCAGGTGCACCGGGACTTCTGGAGTATAAGCTTAGGTCCCGGGTGAGGCCACTCAGGAGAAGCCAGACGCCATGGCAGGGAGCTTGCTGCAGGGAGCTTGCTGCAGGCAGCGGCCCCCTGTCCTTCCTGTGCTGTCTGAAGGCAACACGTGGACATCAGGAGCTAACGAGGTCATCTTTCCTGTTTCTCTGTGGGTCGGTGGTGAAGAAGAGTAAAGCCAAGCTTTGTGTGGTAACTGTGCTTGCCATGGGTTTCTAGCACAGCCCTCGGAGTCGGCCCTCTGCCTTGCTGATTTTGTACTCGAGTTTCTATTCCTTGTGCCTCTCTGTGATTGATCGAGCACTGGCTCGGGGCCGGGCCCTGCCCTGGTACGTGAGGATGTGGCCGTCCAGCCACAAACAGAGGTGGAAGCCCTGGTCCTTGGGGAGGTTCTGGCCTCACGGGGAGCTCTGACACTGCTCGTCCAGTGATCACACCGTCGATGAGCTGCGGAAGGTGCCAGGCAGGAGGGGCTCTCGGGGCTGAGATGGGGACGTGGGCCTTGTTTCGAGGGAAGGGTTGTCAGGACTTGGTGATTGACTCGACATGGGGGTGACAGTGGGTGAGACTGGGGAGGTGGAGGTGAAGCAGCGGCCTCTGGTGTGAAGGGCCAGGGCTGTTGCTTGCAGCCACTGTCCCGAGCCGCTGGCTCCCCTCCACGGCCTGGGGCACCTCCTCCAGTGCCTCTGGGTGACGGGGCAGGGGCATGTGTGGCTCCAGGCTGGAGCCCCAGCTCCCTGTGCAGGTCACCGGGGGCATCCTCCTGCATCGTCCAGGTGGGGGTAGGTGGGACACAGGTGTGTCTCCAGGTGGTCCTAGCTTGCTCCTGCTTCGGGGTCCAGATTCCCTTCCGACTGCCGGCCCTGCTGCCCCGTGATGACCTCCAGCCCACGTGATAGGAAAATTAATGCAATTAGACTCAAGCAGAAAGATGAGGTGACGCAACCACCGACTGGGATGGAGGTAGAGGCTGCAGCCCTAAGGAAACGAATCCAAGAGCAAAAGCACATCACGCAGCAAACACAGTAAAAAAATTACTGGAAAGACTGTGAGGAGAGTCCGTCTGTACCAACAAGAAGCGTGCTGTGTGGGGGTGGGCTGTGTGCGAATCAAGAATAACATGATGACATTATTTGTACACATGAAGAGACAAGTGTAAATGTACAGAAAAAGATCTGCGCCTTCCCAAGCCGCATTGGTTTCATCTGGGAAGGGACAGTTAATGGTGGGGGATGGGGGGCGGGTCCTTGCCCTTTTTTCTGGAATACATTCCTTGAATGAGAATGTGCTCTACAAAACTTCTGCAGAAAGTGACTTGCTCAGAGTCTGACTGTCATTATAAAGAAGTTAAGTAATGCCAGAAAATTTAAACGTCAAAAAATAATCACTCATGTCTCATTACCCCCAATAACCGTTGTGAACATCATTCTGCATTTCTTTATGAGCAGATATAAAAGTAAGCTGAGGGTTTACTCCATAGGGCGGCTTATCAGTCAGGATCCAGGCAGGAGGCAAAGACCATGCAATGATTTCAACAGGGAAAATTAAATATGGTGCGTTATAAACGGGATGGAGTCAATGGAGAACGGTCTAGTGGGAGTTACGGAGCGTTCTAAAGAACACAGCCTTGGCAGATAAAAGGGCCAGCGGCTCCCCCAGGGCCCAGCTGAGAAGCAGCAGCTAAGGCAGAGCCCCCCCCGCCATCGGGACTGAGGGCCACGCCCTGTCACCCTGGAGGACACGGCCTCACTGGGGGCCACGCTGTGTGACTTGCAGGCCACTGGGTGCTGCGGGAACCGGGAGTTGGAGGTGCCTTCGCCTGCAGGAACCTAATGCATTTCTGCCGTGCAGTTCAGCCGGGATGGCTCCAGCAGCTGCCAGTCGCAGGTCACACGCTCGGCTTCGTGCACCTGGGCTGGGACCGTCAGCAGCTGGAGGACACCTGCCGAGGCCGAGCACTGGCGAACCCCACCTGGGCTGGGCGGCGGAGGAAGCACGCTCGCCAGGAGCCTTGCGGGAGATGCCAGGAACCGGGAAGGAGGAGCGTTTGGTTCCGCAGGGCCTCTCCAGCGCCCTTGCTGACGGGCTTCCCACCGCGACGGCTGCAGAGGAAGCGCCGTCCCCAGGCCTGGCTTCCTTACAGTGGGACAGTTCAACAGGGAGCCTTCCGGAGCCGAGAGGCAAACACTGAGCGTCAGCAAAGATGCGCACCGCCTTACTTTTCCTTCCCCTTTCGGAAGACATGTGGGTGAGTTTCAGATTTTTCCCACTGTGCCATTGCGGTGATGGACAGCCTTATCCTGGCCTCTTTATGGAAAAACAAAACAGTATTTTTTGCACAAGCTCTGGAATTGGAATCAGGATTACTGGGTCACAGAGTTTGTGCACTTCAAAGTTGATAGATTATGCAAAATTGCCCTCAAAACTTCACTGATAGATACCAGCTCTGGCTTGAGAGGCCATGAGCAGCTTTGCTGATTTCCCCCGATAATTGTTTGATGTTTCCATTTGTCTGACACTCTCTCTGCCTCTTCGGTGTCTTCCCACCAGAGCTCATGTCCCACCTGTCACAGAGAACAGGGCTTCTCTGGGGTCAGATTTCACATTATAGCCAGCCGCTGAGAGCCACGTCCCAGTGGGCCCCCAGGCTGTGCCCTTCCCCGCAGGCTGCGCCCCCAGGCTGCACCCCTCAGGCTGTGCCCTCGGCTCTCTCCCCCAGGCTGAACCTGCGGGAGCTGGGCCCCTGGGCCTCCCACATGCGCTGGCTGGTCTGGATCATGGCCTCCGTCGGCACCGTCTACGTCTTCTTCTTCCATGAGCGGTGAGCCAGAGCTGAGGGCCTCGGGGGGCAGGCACCCACAGGCTCCTAGACCCACCGCACTGTGTCCTGTGGCAGGGAGGCCACCGCCTTCCCCAGAGTGTCTTAGCCGACACAGGGGTGTGTCCAGGAGACCCTCCCCGCTCTGCCCCCCCATCCTGGTGTGAGGGACAGGGGTGCGAGTAATTAAGTGGGGGAAAGAAACAGGACCTAGAAGCCAAAGGGAATGGCAGACTCCTGGCTCCTCAGCACCCACGGGGCCGTCAGGGAGCATTCAGTCCAGGAAGACCTCAAGGTCCCTGCAGACACGGCAGCTCTCTCAGCTCCAGTTGGCTGAGTGTGGCTGCTGGGCACTGTGGGAGAGATGCTGTGATCGCCTAGCAATGTCTGCCCTGGGTGGTGCTCTGATCACCTCGTAATGTCTGCCCTGGGTTGAGCATGGGAGGTTCTGCATGCTTGCTATCCCCAGCATTCAACACCCCTGTCTAGCTCAAGTTTGCCCTTTTAGAGGTGGAAGTGTGAGCCTGAGAGAGGGAAAGAAATTTGCCCAAGGTCATGCTGGGTAAAATCTGAGCCCAGGGGTGCCAGATGGAGGGTTGAGCTTCCCGGGAGGCATGTGCCAAGGCCAGGGTGGCTTGTCTTCCCACCAGGTACAAGCTTGTGGAGCTGCTCTGCTACATCGTCATGGGGTTTTTCCCCGCCCTGGTCATCCTTTCCATGGTAAGTGCCTCCCACTTGGCATGGGGCCTCCTGTTCTGGCTGCAGGGACCGAGAGTGTCCGAGTTAATCTGGCGCTTGAGATTGACCCTCTCTTTTGGCAGATGGAGAAACTGAGGCCCAGAGGGGCCATGCGGCTTGCCTTGAGGCAGTAGGACGTGGAGTTAGATTACCTGGGTTCCCCTCCCTATCCCTAAGTGGGCTAACTGAGCTCTCAGTGCTTCATTTTCCTGTCTGTTTCACGCTGGGAGGATGTAATAGGAAACCTCCCGGGAAGCCATTAGAACAGTGCTTGGAACGTCGTCAGTCCCCAAGAGCTAGATGAAATCCATGATGGCGATGGCTTGGGTCCTCTGACACTGCCCTTCAGTGTCTCCATGTTTCCAAACTGCTTCTCTCAAGTGAAATCCTGACAAAGGATGGGCAACCGGCTTTACTTCTTTACCAATCACTTGTTGAGCCCTTAAGAGAGGCTGGAAACTTACCCATGGGATCATATGTCCTCATCACAGGTGTCCTTGGAGATGGGTGACAACTCTCATTTTGTGGATGAGGACACTCGGGCTCAGAGAGGGCAAGTAGCCAGCCCAAGGCCACACAACCCCCGAGTGGCGGAGCTGGGATTTGGGCTCACACCTGCTGGGTCTTGGAGCAGCACAGTTTAGCCTCCTGAGGGGTGAGAGCCTGGATGCGAGAGCCGAGAGGCAGAGTGTGCAGCCGAAGCTGAGGCCCCTCACTGTCTGAGCCTCAGTTACTCCAGCTGTCAAATGGGCACAGTGACTCAGACCTGCCCGCCGCCCTAGGCCGGATGACATTTTGTGATTTTAAAATTATTGTTCTTGGCTGAATCATTTTTTCCCCTTTTCAGTGTTGTGATAAGGAGGGTCTGCCCTCGCCTTAGTTTATATAAATATTTACCATATCTTTTGCCACTTTTTTATGGTTCAATTTTTACTCTTCATTCCCACTGCAATACATTTTGTATAGGGTGAGCCCCTTTCCCAAATCATTAGCCAGTTGTTTACTTTATCTGCAGTGTTTAAATGCTCCTTTTATCATTCATCCAATTCATCTATACATACACGGGCCTAATTCTGAGATTCTGATTCTGCTTCATCTCTTGGCTTGCCTGTTTTTATACTAGTGCTGCGCTGTTTTAATTCTCGTAGTTTTAGATTGTGTTTTCATATTTGGCGATGAAGTCCTTCCTCATTATTCTTCTCGTTCAGCATTTCCCCTGTGATTTTATAGGCATCTATTTTTTTCAGATTGGTTTTCTTCGCTGAGCTTCTTTTTGATTGAAATATCTAAGTCATACCTATTAAATTATATCACTGCATCAAATGATGTATTATATATTTAAATACACGTTTTATATCATTATAGATAGTAGGTATATTTCCATACAGACTCATTGCAAAAAAATAAGCCCACTATGGAAATGTATAAAAAGGCACAAGTCCCCTTCCATCTCCTGCCAATTCCATGCCCTGGCTACAGCCACTGTTAACAGTTTGTTGTTATCTTTTCAGCCTTCTAATTTAAATGCAAATGTTACATGCATGTGCAGGCGTAGATGGACTTATTTGCTTTTCTTTTACAAAAAACGAGGCCATGCTGTGCATCCTGTTCTGCAACGGGTTTGCTTCACTTAGTGCCAATTCGGGGACACTGTGACAGTAAAGGAGCATCCGCCTCGTGGGGTTCTTTCCAAGGGGTGTTGTCTGCTTCCGTGAGGCGGACTAAGTGCTCATCGACATCAGGTGTTCTCATTTTCTTGTTACAATATTCACTTGCAGCACCCTTGGGGGCCGAGTGAGTAAATTATTTTATACCGGTGCAATGAAATGCTGTGCAGCCACTCAAAAGACTGAAGCGGGTCTCTTTGTGGAAACACAAAACACTCTCCGAGAGACCATATTTGGTGGAGAAGCAAGTTGCAGAATGGTGGGGATGTTCTGAG
Organism: Bradypus variegatus; assembly: GCA_004027775.1. Lineage (NCBI taxonomy): Eukaryota > Metazoa > Chordata > Mammalia > Pilosa > Bradypodidae > Bradypus > Bradypus variegatus. Next base: position 13,593 of record PVKY010001071.1, on the reverse strand, counting down.
CCCACTTATCTAAAAATGATGGCTTCTTATGCATATATCCATATATATGCAGGGTATGTTGTAATAGTCTAAGTGTAAAGGAAATTTCTGGAAGGATCTGGAAAACACTGTTAATGGTGGTTCCCTTCAGGGAGTGGCCCCAGGGGTCAGGGGGTGGGCTCGGCCTGCTGCTTCTTCCCATCCACTCCCTCCCATCCTGCGTGACTTCTTTTTCCCCAAAACAACTCAGATGTTAACAGTGGTTGCCCCCAAGGGAGAGGCTCACCCCTTTTTTCTTACCACTTTTTTTGTTTTCCCTAAATTTTAGCATTTGCCATGAGCATGTATTTCTTTGTAGAAGAGATAGAAAGCTCTAAAAATGTTAAAAAATCTTCTCTGAGATTTTGGTGGGAATCCTGGTGCTTGGGGAGAGCTGGTGACCTCGCAGCGTCGAGACGCCCCATCCCGGCGTCTGCGTGCCTTCTAGTTTTGGGGGGCGGGGGGGGAAGGGGTGGACCACCGCCCGCCGCGCCGGCCACTCCCCTGACTTGTGTCCTGCCCTTGTCCTTGCTGACAGCCCAACACGGAGGGTGTCTGGGAGCTGGTGGCCGGGGGCGCCTTCTACTGCCTGGGCGTGCCCTTCTTCAAGAGCGACGGCAGAGTCCCCTTCGCCCACGCCATCTGGCACCTGTTTGTGGCGTGCGGCGCCGGAACTCATTACTACGCCATCTGGAGATACCTCTACCTCCCCGACGGCCTGCAGGCCAAGGCGTCCACGTGAGGTGGTGCGGAGGGTGTCTGCAGACGTGAGCCCAGAGCCCAGCCCGGGCCTGGCTGCCCGTCCCCGGGTCGAGGTTTGGATGGGTCCCAGGCTCCTCCTGGGAGAGCCAGAGACTGTCCCTCGGGTCCTCGGTGAGGAAGACAGCATTTTGTCATTCTTGCAGAGAAGACATTAACCCCGTAATCTGTTTCTACCTTAGATGAGTGTTTTGTCCCACGACCCACATTAACACCTTTGACAAGGGAGCACACTGGGGACTCATGGGCCAGTGTTTGGTTCTGAGGGTCCTGAGAAATCTGTTGCGAGTCTGGTGGGTTGTTTATACCCCCAGCTGGTGAGGGCCTCCTCCTGTGCTACCAACATCCCGGCTGGGGAGCTGACCCCTGTTCCGGGAAAGCCACCCAGCTCGTCGCCCAGGAACGCTGACTCCGCACGTGCCAACTGCTGTGTGTGTGGCCGGAACTCCATGCAGCAGCCGTGCCCACTCCATTGCTCTGGTTCTCACGACGGACCCCCATCTGCCTTCCCACCCTGCTCCAAAGTGGGGCCACGGCCAGTCACGTTACGTCTGGGGAACGCTCCCGGGTGGGGCAGACCAGGGCCAGCAGAAGGAGACTGAGGCTCCCCAGGCAGTCCCTGGGTTCTGCTGCTCTGTGACTGGTCCTCAGTGCAGGGGAGAGGGAGGAGGTGGCGATGACAAGGTGTGATGTGGCCATTTCTTCCCATCCCAAAAAGCCCGGAGAACTCGGGAGAGCCATTCACAGCCCCTGGCTGGGTGCTTGCTCTCTGCTCCAGGTTTAGGGTTAGTGGTGCCTTGGAAGCCCCCGGGCCCCAATGGCCAGGCCCCTGGGGCCTGTGCCATAGCCACCCCCCCAGGGTGGGGCCAGCCCAGCTCCGGGATCTGACCCAGGATCTCGGAATCCCTGGATAAGGGGTCTGTCTCACGTCAGACGGACCTCATTCTGCAACTCCCAGCCAAAGCGGGGGGGGGGGGTGAGGGTGGGCGAGGACAGATGCCTTATGCTGATTTCTAGTACATTCCATGGTATTTTGGGACTCAAGCCAGTACACATCATCTTGACACATTCCTCAGACAGATGGGGCCTGAGTGGGTGGATGCTTTGGGCTCAGGCTTTACAGTCTTGAATGTGTGTGTGAGTGTGTGCTTGTGTGTATGTGTGTGTGCACATGTGGATGTCCAGGTGTGTTCATGAGCGTGCACCTCTGCATGTGGGTGGCACACACAGATGTGTGTGGATGTGTGCACACAGGTGCATGTATGCGTGAGTACAGGGGAGTGTACGTGTGCATGCGTGTGTGTGCATGTTTGTGTGTGTCTGCCCACACAGGCACCCCCAGCTTCAGAAGCTGCTGGCCTTTGGTCAGCCAGCTTCTTGCAGCTCACCAAGTACTTCCCATCAGCTGGGATCAGGGTCGGAGGTCAGAGGGGAGGGCAGGGGGGACAGAGGCTTGCTGCAGATTGGGGGCGGGACACCATGGCTTGACCTCTTCCTGGGGCGCAGGTCAGGTCAGTGGCCGGCCAGCGAGTGGCAGGGGTTCCTGGGGAGCTGGTAGAGGAGCCTCCCAGAGCACGGCACCATGCAGGCTGAGAAAGGCGCCGTCACTGAGATGCCGATGGGCACTCACGTTGCCTGGGCCGGGCCCTCGGGACTCTGGCTTAGGACGTTTGCAGTCACCCCACAGCTCCTAAGTCTGGCTCCTGCATCTCCCCGGGCTCCCCTGTGAAGGCATTTGATCTTCTTGCATTCCCCCCAAGACAGGCTGCCTTGTGTGCCCCCACTCCTTTTGAAGGTGCCAGTTCTTTGATGAGACATCTGGTCACCCCCTCATCCACCCAACTCACTCCTACACATCCTTCAAAGCCCTGCTCAGGCATCAGCTTCAAGGAATTTCTGGCCTTCCTCTGTCGTGGGAGCCCCCCTACCCCTCTGCTTCCCATCGCCCCCTCCTCACCTGCACCACAGCTCTGAGTCCTGTTCTTTGTCACCAAGCTACCTGCATCCACCCCTTCCCAACCCAAGAGCTCTTTGAGGGAGGGATCAAATCTAAAACCCCTCTTTGAGAGTCTGGGCAAGTTGCTTAACGTCCCCAAGCCTCAGTGACCTCAGCTGTAAGGTGGGGACACTAAGGCAGCACCTTCCAGAGTTGCTTGATGGTTCGGCAGCCTGGTGTCCTCATGAGATCAGTTAGCTGTCTACTTGGAAAGCAAGCCCGGGTAGTGAAGACGACAATCTTTCAGATGTGTGGGAAACCGTGTGGCACCCAAAGGAATGAATGCCTAATAGTGGAATTTCCAATCGTGGATGGGCTGCTGAGGACACCAGAGAGTGTCCTGAAGAGCCCTGACCGCATTTCCTCGCCCAGCTCTAATTTAGGACACGTTTCCCATCAACCTCTCTGTTCCCAGCATCATTCAGAAAGCGAGTTTCCCAGGACTCCGTTTCTCCAAGTGCATCACAAACAGTCCAGGGAAGGAAAAGAAGTTCCCTTACGCCAGTCCCTCCCGTGGGTAAGACACCATCCTGGGTGCATTCTTGGGGTGCATTAGGTGCATGGGGCAGAGGGGCCACCCCACTGGAAACTCAAACGTCAGTGCGCTCTGCCTGTCCTTGCCTGGACTTTCGAGTGCTGGGAATGCCTCGCAGAAGGAGCCAGGCAAGCAGCCCGTAGCAGACCGGCCCCCTGAGCTTCTGGACCCTTCAGCAACTGCTCCCGAGGGAGGTGGGCACTGCCAGGCATGGGGTGGGAGCTGGTGGGGGCGCAAGGGGCTCAGCTCCACCAGTGGCCCACATTAGGGAGAGAAGGCTGGCGGCGGTGGGAGCAGAGGGCCCACGGAGCAGACTCACGCTCGGACTTCCTGCTCCTCATCTGTCCTGATGGGCAGTGTCAGGGCCAGCCGGAGCAGGCGTGCGTGCTGATGGGGGCCCCCTGGCTGGCTGGGGGCATTGCCCCCTGAGGCCCAGAGCAGAACTTGGTCGAGGCTGGCCCTAGGGCCGGCAGCCTCCTAGCCCAGGGGGTGAGTTAAATCAATAGTCCGCATTCTAGAATCTTCTCCGGCCAGAGCTGCCTTTCTTGCCTGATTAGAAATTGTGTGCTTGGTGTGAGCAGTGCAAGCCTCCGTTCCATCGGCATCTGGCTCAGGCTGGGAAAACCCCTAGGAAAGCTCTGGGAGGAGCCGAGGACACAGAGTTGGGGATTGTAAGTCGGCCAGGAGCTGAGGTAAGGCTGCCTTGGTGGTGTGAGCCTTACACAGTGGGGTGAGTTAGATGCTACTGAAGGTTTACAGAACTGATGCAGTCCCGGGTTTTCTGGAGGGTTCCACCAAACTCTCTTCTATATCACTCTGTAAAAGCTGAAAGGCTGTGAGCGTACTCCTACATGTTCATTTAGCTGTCTACTTGGAAAGAAACCCCTGAGAATGAAGACAGCATTCTTCCAGGGGAGAGGGAAACCCAAAGGAATACTCAAAGGAATGAATGCCTTATGGTGGAATTTCCTGCTGTGGACAGGCTGGTGTGGACACTGGCGTGTTCTCCTGGGTCTGGACACTGCTCACTGCCCCGTGGCTGGGGCTCAGGCCTCCATCGGGGGCTGGGGTGGGGGCCGCCTGTAGGGCCCATGCCAGCTTTGTGAACTGCAAGTGTGAAGAGGGAGCCGTTAGAGCTCGAAGGGCTGGGCGTGGGTCCAGTGACCTAGTGGAAGAGGCACTTGGTGCATTTGCTGTCGTGTTCCAAGTCAGATGCTGAAACGCAGCCTCTGGGAAGGGCATTATAGGATTCGGAAGGAGCTGTGGAAAATTCCAGCAGTCACTTTCGCCTGAGTATACTGACGTCGTAGGTGAGGTACACAGTGGTTGCATAGGGAAGGAGCAGGAAGCGCCTTCTGGGGACCGGCCTCTGCTCTGGTGGCTTAGTAGACACTGTTTCTGTGGTTGACACAGCCCCTCGTGGGGAAGGGATTGTTAGCCATTTTACAGAGCAGGAAGCCAGACACAGAGAGGTTTGGTGACTTCCCCACAGGCACACAGCTTCTAATTGGCAGGCAAAGATTTGAAGCCGAGACCTTGTGTTCCTCAACCAGATCCTGCTGCTTCCCAGGAAGCTCTTTTTCCCCAAATCTCTCCCCAGTGCTGTGGGAGGGAAGCCAGGCTCCAAAAAATCAATTTAAATAATAATGATAAAAAAAAAGCCCTGCTTTGTAGCATTTGCCAATTTCCATGGTGTAAATACTCTCACCGTGGCCGATTTCAAGCTGCCATGTGAAATTACCGAATGCAGAGTCGGGCGGAGGCCTGCAGCCTTGCCAGCCCACGGCCGGGGAAGCAGGGATGTGGAGCTGGTGAGAACAACCCCCTCTCTGAAGGTCACCGTTCAGTGTCACCGAGACACACGGAAACTCCAGTTTAGGAGTCAGACGTGGTCTGAATCCAACCTCAGACTGACCAGCATGCTGCCTCGGGCGAGTCCCTTACTCCCCGCCCCAGGCCTCAGTTTCCCCACCTGTAAATTAGAGACTGTGGTCAGGGCCCAGAACTCGTCCCTGTTGCCAGATGCAGAGCCGAAGCTCACATCTCTGCTGGAAGTCCCAGCAGTTGTCTGCCCCGGGGACTGGGCCAGGCTCCCCGGCAACCCCAAGGAAGTTTGAAAAATGCGCTTCCATGATCCCCACTCCAGAATGCTGAGCCAGTAGGTGTTGGGGAGAATCAGGCATTGGAATTTTCAGCACGCTCCCCAGATTTTTTTTTAAATTTTTATGTAACATATATACAGCACTTAGTGTGCGCACAATTCAGTGATATCAGTCGCCATCACCTCCTTCCTTCGCCAAAGCATTTTCATCACCCCAAGCGGAAACTCTGTCCCCAGTAAGTAATAGCTCCCCATTCCACCTTCCCCCTGGGAACCTCTGCTCTACTTTCTGTCTCTATGAATTTGCTTATTCTCGATATTTCATGTAAGTGGAATCATATGACATTTGTCCTTCAGTGTCTGGCTTCTCTCACACCACATGATGTCTCCAAGGTCCATGGATGTTGTAGTGTGCGTCAGAACTTCATCCCTTTTAGTGGCTGAATGATAATATTGCACTGTACGGACAGACCCCATTTCACAATCCGTCATCTGGTGGTGGACACATGGGTGGCTTCCACCTTTTGGCTGTTGTGACTAAAGCCGCTGTGAACATTGGTGAACAGGTACCGGAGTCCCTGCTTTCAGTTCTCCTGGTCATAGACCCAGGAGTGGGATGGCCGGGTCACCTGGGAATTCTGTGTTTAATTTTCTGGAGAACTCCCAGGTGGCTTTCACACTCAGGCTGGCTTGGGAAGTCCCACCTCAGAGCTCATCTGAGGCTGTGCCCTGCACGTTACAGACAAGGCCCCCTGGGTCAGTCCAGAGGGGACAGAGCTCAGGCCGAGGGTCCACGTTCCCTCCCACTTCTCGCTGCCTCTTTTCCACCAGCTTGTCTAGCTTCGCAGCTTGGACCCCCTCAGTGGCCTGTGTGTGTACAGAGGCCCTAAGCTCTTCTGTGTCCTGAGCACAGCGTGACTCACATGGTCCTTACAACCCTCCGTGTGAGGTAGGTGTGGCCCATTTTGCTGACTTGGTGCCTAGGGCTCAGAGAGGTTAAGTGACTTGCCCAAGGGCACACAGCCGGGAAACGACAGCTATGTTGATAGCGGGCTGCGCTCTCCCCCGCTCCACTATACTTCTTCCTGGAGCATGGAGGGCTCCACTTTGGGGTTCCCAGCCTGTGGGACGAATCATCAGGGTGATTGATGGTGGGCTTCATTTCTGCTTCAGCCCCTCATGGGCCCCGAAGTTTGTAACAAAAGGTGCAAGGCCTCGTTCACCAGCCCCATGCTCAGACCCGTGTTGGACAGGGCCCCGCACATCTGGACTGGATCGCACTGCAGTCCCACCCAGGATGTCACTGGATGCTCGTTTTTCGAGAGCACCAGCGAGGGTGGCTGAGGGCCATCGAGTGACTGCCGGGGCGTAGGGCTGGCCTAGGGCTACAGCTGGAGCCCCAGTCTGCCTGACCCCTGTCCTGTGTGTGTTCCCTCCCCCTCCTGTCTTTCTTGTCTTTCCAGGGGGCTGCTGCCCCTGTGCCTGCCGTCCCCGCTCTTGGCCTGGCAGCCTAGGTTTGCAGCCATCCAGAGAGCCCCCTGGCCTGTCTTCCTAGTCCGAGAAGGAGGAAACGCCAGCCCCGGCCTGGCCCTTGCTCTCTGTGTGCAGGTGCAAGCACGGGGCCCACGGCTGTCCAGTGTGGCTCCTGTGTCCCTAATTCCTTGTGTCCGGGTTGATTGGAACAGAACCAGGAGGCTTTTGGGGCATCGTGGAAACAACCTGTGGTGGGAACCAGAAGTCCTGGGTCCTGCCTCTCGGCTTTCTGCTTACCATGTGACTTTGGGTAGATCCCTTCTCTCTCTGGGATGAGCACAGAGCCTGAGCTGGGGCTGGGCTGGCTTGGGTGGGTGTGGAGGGGCTTTCCCCAGCTAGGGAGGGGAGAGGGCTGTGGAGCCAGCACCCCCAGGAAACTGCCAGGGCCCTTCTCCATAAACAGATGCCCCTGATAGATGCAAGGTGGAAAATCCCAAATGCACACGGAACCACCAGGAATCCTCCGGAAGGCAGACTGTCCAGTGTGGTAACCATTGGCCGCACGTGACTATTGAAGTTTTAATTGTAAGTTAATTAAAATGAAATGAAATTAAAACTTTAGTTCCTCAATCATATCCTCCACATTTCATCCCCTCAAAGAGAAACGGTCCCCGGTAAGCAGTAACTTCAACAGCTACCCACGGCCAGCGGCTACCATTTTGGGCAGTGCAGATAATAGACTATTTCCGTTGTTGCAGAAAGTTTGCTGGTAGAACTGTCGTTTGCAAACCTTTTGGTCTCCAGACGCTTCCATGTTCTTAAAAATTATTGAAGACACCAAAGATCTTTTGTTTAGGTGGGCTTTATCGCTTAACGTTTATCATACCAGGAATTAAAACTGAGAATGTTTAAAAATATTTAATTCATTTAAAGATAACAAATTGATTACCTGTTAACATAAATGAAATGTTTTTCTATTCAAATAACCATATATATTTTTTCCAAACAAGAAAGATTTAGGGAGAAGGGTGGCACTGTTTTAAGTTTTTGCAAAGATCTTTAATTGCTGACTTAAGGCGGCAAATGCTAAAATCAGAGTTTGTTTTTTTTTCTTTTTTATCAGCACTGGCCCCCTTTCCACCTGCGCCCCACGTCCACTTTTCTGCATTCCGTCCCACTCTTCATCAGTGTGATAGCTAATACGTGCACTTACTGACACGGGCATATTCACTGTTGTGTTCTCAGTTCTCCCCCCAGATCTGGAAGATGACGTTACCGTTCTCATGTTGCACGGGGAAACTGAGGCTGCTCAGCTGGGTTAGGTGACTGGCCGAGGTTGTCTGGCTGGGTGGGGGCAGGGCCCAGAGTGGGCACTGCCTCCTTCCTCCTTCTCCAGCGCCAGGCTGTGTTGCCCCCCAAGAGCTGGGCTCTGGGCCTTCTCCCTGGTGTCACCCGGGCCTCGCTGCCCCCGATTCGGCCCCAGCTCCCGGCTGCCAAATGCCCGCGCTCTGTCCGTTTTGCCTGAGCTTGGAGAGGTCTGAGGATGAAAATGCTGAGTCCTCAGCTGCACCTTCCTTTAGGCCACCCCAGGGAGCCGCAAGGTCACCGTCTGAGTTTCCTGCAGTGGTTGTGACAAAATGCCACATGCCATGGCCTAAAACTACAGACGATTTGGAGGCCGGAAGCCTGAAATGCAGGGTGGGCAGGGCCCAGTCACTCTGGAGGCTCCCACGGAGGCGTCTTCCTGACTCTTCTGGCTTCTGGTGGCTTCCACCTTCCCGGGCACCCCTGTCCCTGCCACCCTGAGGCCACCATGGCCCCATGTGCCTTGTCTCCGTGCCCCTCTTCTCACAGGGAGCCCAGTCTTGGTGTCAGCCCCTCCTGCAGGACACGAGTTCCTCTGCAGTGACCTTATTTCCAAATAAGGCCATGTTCCGAGCTACTGGGGGTTAAGACTTCAGCATATCTTTTTTGGGGGACACAGTTCACCCATAACAGACATTTTATATCCAAAGCCTCCCTCAGGCCCACAGCAGTCCTTGAGCCTGAGCTCTGGGCTGCCCTTTGCTGCTGGGGACTCTCTCCTAGAGACATCTCCCCCCACTCTGCACCTACAAGATAAAGGGACTTTTAAATAACTTAATATGGCAATATTTTTTTTAGAAAAAGGATGTTGGAGCCATACATAGAAAGGTGCCTGTTTTTATCCTCCTGATGGTTTCGGCTGGGGATTTGGGATCTGTCAGACCAGGTGTTGTCGTGTATTGGATGTCACAGGGTTATGCCCCAAATCTCTCGGCCACCCAGCCCCGCAATGTCCTGACAACTTTCTCTTTGCAAATCTGGCCCCATGATGGGCTTTTGGTCTCATCGGGGTGATTTGAGGGCTGTTGCCACTTCCTGTGGGAGCCTGGCAGCCCTGAGAGGGAGGGAGGGTTTAGCCATGAGTCCTGACACCTACCCTTTTCCTCGTCGGGATCAGGCTCCAGTGGCAGGGGGAGCTGCCCCTTTCCGTCCCCCCCCCCCGCAGCCATGCTTTTCACATCGCTTTGATTAAGACCCACAGTAATACATTCATTTTACACCATGATTCCCGTTTCTGCATCGCTCACAGAAGCTGGACTTACTTCTGGGGTGCGCTCCAAGCTTCTCTTCTCTGCCCTTTTGTCCGAGCCCCTTTGGGGTTGCCGTAACCGAGAGCCGCAAACTGGGTAGCTTCAGATGCCAGGAATTGATTCCCTTACAGTTCTGGAAGCCAGAAGTCTGGAATAAGGTGCTGGCTTCCATCTGAAGGCCCACACTCCCTCTGGAGGCTCCAGGCCTGGGTCTCTGCTTGCCTCTTCAGCTTCTGGTGGGGTCCTCCGGCATCCTTGGCCCTCCTAGGCTGTAGCCGCATTCCCCCCACCCCGTCTCTGCCTCTGCTGTCCTGTGGCCTTCTCCCCTGGGCGTCTCTGTCTTCAAAGCTCTCCCCTCACAAGGACACCAGCCTCCAGAACCCTGACCCATCCCAATCCTGACGGCTTCATTCTAACTTGATTCTACCTGCAAAGACCCTAAATCCAAATAAGGTCACGTACACAGGAACCGGGGTTAGGACTTCAACGTATATTTTTAGGGAACTCAATTCAGTCCATGTTACCTGTGCTCTCCCAGTCCCTCTCATTTCTTTTTTAAGTTACTGGTTGCAACTCACTTAATTGATTTTATGTCCTACAAGTGGGTCTGGACCATCCGTTCTGGAAATACTGCCTTCAACAGTCCATTTCTAGAAAGCCACGGTTTTGGGAAATCGATGCTTAGTGCCCATTGGCCTTGGTCATGGGGGTCAGCTGGTGCCATACCTGGGGGAGCCAAGGTGCTCCAAGGTGACACTGGGACAAGTGAGGAGAAAGAAATTCGGGGCTTCTGAGAATCTGGCTACCCAGAACCCTGACCCCACGGAGAGGCGTACAGGACCTGACTTTATGGTCCCTTGTCTGGGTGAAGACTCCGTAATCTGGGGGAGGGGGCTTGGGCAGCCCCCCTGATGTGTGTCAGCATCAGCTCAGGCAGGGATGGGAAGGCAAGAGGGAGCCATCAAAGCCATTCGGGGAAGGTGAGAGTCACCGCGATTTTGGAACGGTTGTTATCCCTCCACGAGTCATTTCAAATTTCAGGCTCTGTTTGTGTTGCCAGGTTTCACAAAGAAGGCTTTCCGCTCTTTTGTGGGGCCAGGCTCTGCTGGTTTAGAACGCCTTTCTTTGGGGGAAACAGGAGCTCTCTGAGTGTCTTTGATACTAACTTTTACAGACCTGCGATGTCTGCAGCACCTGAGGACGGCATCTGCGGCACGATTTTGTTTTTAAATGTCCTGCTGGGATTGGACCATTTCTGTACTTGTGAAATTGGTATTTTGTATTAACACAGTATTTGATAAACATTTGTATTAAGAAGAATAATCCTTCCAGTGAATATTATTGTTTCCAGCAAAGTTGAAAGAACTTAAGTAAATAAAAACTCAAGATGCCTCACTCTTGCCTAATCGTCTTTCTAAAAATAACATTTGTCCATTATTTTTATAAAAGCGACCTCTGCTTACAGTGGAAAACTTGGAATATTTAGAAAAGTGTAAAGAAAACTAAAAACGCTGTATTTGTTATCTATTGCCGCGTAACAAGCGATCCAAGATAATGGCTTGAAGCAGGAATAATCCTCAGCATTGCTCATGGTGTCTGTGGGTCGGGAATTCAGATGGGGCGAGGTGGGGATGGTTGTGTACGGGCCTCGGCTGCAGCTGAAACCATCTGAAGGCTCGCTTGCTCGCCCCCTGGGGTGGTGCTGGGTGCTGGCTGCTGGCCGGGGGCCTACCTGGGGTGGTTGACTAGCCCACCCACGTGTGCTCTGTGGGGCCTGGGCCTTCTTACGCCACGGCGGTTGGTGTCCAAGACAAGTGTCTTGAGAGAGAGAGAGCCAGGCAGGGGACGTAATGGCATTTATGACTTAGCCTTGAACATCACGCATCGTCTCTTCTGCTATATGCCATTGGTCAAGGCAGCTGAGAAGGTTCTCCCAAGTTCAGGCGGAGGGAATGTTGATCCCTTCTGCCAGCCGAAGAGGGGAGTCAACACCACATTGTAAGAAGAGCATTTGGGACAGCATATATATCGGCGTGAGTATCTTTGGAAATTGCCATTTGTCACAAACCTTACCACCCAGAAATAACCACTGTTAGTGCTTCCTACCTATGCTGCTTGCACATCGTTTTGAATGTGATCACACAAGAGGGAAGACATCGAGTAGTAACTAAATTTTGGGAGTTTGGGCAAGTTCGTTAGCCCTCTTGGCTTCAGTTTCACATCCATAAAGTGGGGACATTGGATTAAATTAGGGGCTCCTGCACATTTCTTTACTTGGGTAATAGAAAAAAGACCCCCAGCTGGAGCAAGGCTTGTTACCCCCATTTTGAAAAATGGCCACTTGTTTGCAGTTCTCAATTAAAACCATTAACACATAGCATTTTCTTAATCTTATTTCTCTCACACATGCATCATAAACCAAATGGCACGTTCTAACGAATGTTCAGTCTACAAATCAAGGAAATTTCAGACCCAACCAAGCAGGTTTGGTTCAACAACTTGTCTTCTTCAGCCCAAACATGTGGTCGTGTTTACGATTTTATCTTGTGTCCGTATCCCATAGTCAAATTTTTGACTAGGGTGCTTGATGCTAACTCATGCACGGATTGAAATACAACAGCCTTCCACCATCTCCCCAGTCCCAAGAGCTCTAGAATTTCCAGAGGTTTCTGCACTGCAACAGTTTAATAACCACTGAGGTAGATGATTTCTGAAAATGAAAACAAATTTTTTGACAGTTAAGGAAAGTGGTTCAAGGTTCTTCAGAACAGACCCAAACCCAAAAGAATAAAGTGATTTAACATGATCCCTTTGAATAGCATTGAAACCATTTTTAAAAAATTTTAGTTGACTAGTTCACTACCCATTGCTTTGTTTCTCGTTCATATGCTGATGACGAATCAGTATTTTCCACACACATATCTCACTTGAGCTACGCAGATCCAGAGCCAACTGCCTACTGGATTATATCAGAAGATGCATATAAACTCCAAACTGAATAATATCAAAATAGGATCTTTTTCTACCCCTACATTAAAAAAAAAAACATTGTGGCAACATATATATCACACATTTCTCATTTTAACCATTTTTAATTATACAATTCAGATACGTCAATAACATCCACAATGTTGTGTTACCATCACCACTGTCCATTTCCAAAGCTTTTTCATGACCCCAAACAGAAACTCTGCACCCACTAAGCAATAAGTCCCCATTCTCCCATCCCCCTCTGGTCTTGTGTGACCTCTAATTTACTTTCTCTCTCTCTGACTTTGCTTCTTCTAGATATTTCATGTAAGTGGAATCTTACACTCTTTGTCTTTTTGTGTCTGGCTTATTTCACTCTACATAATGTCCTCAAGATTCACCCACGTTGTGCTGTGGCTCAGCACTTCATTCCTTTTTTATGGCTGACTAATATTCCACTGCATAGACAGACCACATTTTGTTGATCCATTCTTCTGTGGGACCCTTGTGTTGCTTCCAGCTTTTGGCTCTTGTGAATCATGCTGCTGTGAACATCAGCGTGCAAGGATCTGTTGAAGTCCCTGCTTTCAATTATTTTACCTACCTCTAAATTTGCTTCTCCTCTATTGCGCCTTTTGCTCACTCACGAAAGCCAGAAATCTGGACATCATCTCTGAGTCCTGCCTTTTCATTGCTTCTTCCCCAGTAGTCCGCCATCAAATCCTGTCAGTTCTGCCTCTTGAATATCACTCGCATTTGCCCATTTCTCCCCATCACCACCGCACGCACTCCAGACCACCATTATCTTCCCCCATCGTCACTGAACCCTGTCTAGAACACTGTTATCTTCCCCCAGGACCACCGCACCTTGTCTAGACCACCATTATCTTCCCCCAAGACCACCACAATGGCTCCTGATTTCCGCTTCTGTCTCCAGACTTGGACCTCCCCTATCTCTCTAATGCACAAATTGGACCATGTCACTCTTCTGCTTAAAACTCTTGTGTGCTCCTTTTGCCCCGCGACTTCGGGTTTGGACTCCTTGGTGGATGGCTGGTCATGTCACTTTGATTGCAAGTGACAGAAACCCAACAGCTCAAGAAGAAAAGGGGACTCTGGCTAACAA